>VWPW01030984.1:494973-511999 GCA_013389825.1 Crypturellus undulatus
AGGAAGGAAGGAAGGAAGGAAGGAAGGAAGGAAGGAAGGAAGGAAGGAAGGAAGGAAGGAAGGAAGGAAGGAAGGAAGGAAGGAAGGAAGGAAGGAAGGAAGGAAGGAAGGAAGGAAGGAAGGAAGGAAGGATAATGACTTTTCCTGTAAGCATTTTTAGAAATATGAATTTATAAGGCAAATAGTCCTTAAAAGTTCAATTCTTATCACGATTAGGGAGGCTAGATGTGCTGTTTGCTTATGAGTAGGCAATAAGAAGAGAATAAGCTGTGCATAAAACATAAAATACTCTTTTTTTGCTCATGCTTCCAATCAGACATCTTTAGTATCTTATGAGATGACTACCAGAAAGGAATGTAGTTTAACATGGCATATTCCTCTTTAGAGAGGGTGTCAAAGGGCTCAGAAATAAATAATGCATAATATCAGTAGCTGTAATTTAAAAAATAATCCACTGATTTTTTATTCTATACTTTAACTGTAATATGCATCTAACCTAAGACTAATGTCTTGCCTATCTATTTTTTTTTCATCTCATTCATAGTTTCAGGCATTATGGGAACTGTAGTGTAGAGCAGTAAGGTTATGGAGCTCTGTTTATGGAAAGACTTCTAATTTCTTGCAAATAGAGCCCCAAACCCCATATGTAAGCCAGCAAACATCTTCTGATGTTGAAGAACTGAAGTGATTTTCCAAATATGTCATAAATTAACTTCTTCCTGCAGTTCTCTGAGAAGTGTATCAGTATGATGTGTGCTTTGGGAAAGGACACTCCATGACTGTAATAATGGATATAATGTGGGACTACATTGCCAACTGCAGAAAGGAGATTTACCAAGATTGTTCTGCATTAATCATATTTTAGTCAGCTCTATGTTGTGATAACCAATGTTCAGTAAGGAGATATACTGGGAATCCTCATTTCCACAGATATTTAGTTAAACAAACAAGAATTTGTGTGAGATGTATGTGCATAAATCACATATAATGAAATAGTGCTTTAAATATTGATGAGTAAATGAATTGTTAGTTGGTATAGTGTGAGGACTATTTAGGAAAAGGGATTTTTCCTGGTAACCGTGGATCAATAATGCCAAATTGAAATCAGGCCTAGCAAGCCTGTTTTCTTTTAGTGAGGTCATTATTCATCCGCTGTTATCATTTCTAATTTGCCTTTCTTGAACATTCAATTCCAATATGTGACTCTTTTGCAGATTAATTATAATATTTCATCTGATTGGCTTTTCGCTGTGGTTTCAGAAATGAATATGACCTATCAGCTTATTACTAAGATTTATAACAGTTTTAAAATAAATATCTCCTGAGGAAAAAAGTGCACAACAGAAAGACGTCTTATCAAAGGAGGAATGGCTCTGTACAGGGCTCAGTGGATATCTGTAGTCAAGGTGGACGTGAAAAAAATTCTCTCTGGATCTTGCCAAAGTTCCACACATGTATTATAGTCTTCAGAGATATGGGAGATGTCACGTTTCTCTTCTGCCAACAGACATAGGGGCTACCAAAGTTAACAGGCAGAGAAGTGTGGTTGCTGCAACAAATTTGGAGACATAATATAGCTTCAGACAAACTCTAAAATTACACAGTAGCACTTGGAAAATGTTGTATATCAGTAGAATTGTTAAGAGTAAAGAGTATGAGTGTCAAAGGACAGCAGTGGTCTAGTAGAGAGTGGGCAGAACTGGGAATCAGGACACTTGTCTCTGTTCCATTTGTGGATATTGACCTAAGACCATACTTATAAAACATTTCATGAAACGGTTTGCCAGCTATAAAATAGGGTTGTGATCTCCCAGTGTTATAAAAATAAAATCTCTACTTAAGGAGACATGTTTAGACATGACATGTTTACTATAGGTCAGATGATATAAAAATAATCCTTGGGGTTTAGTTCCTTTCTTCTCAAAACATAGTGGAGACACAATCAAATGAACAAATGTCACTTGATTTTTTAAAGAGTAGAAAAAAGTCATAATCACAAGATATTTATGAAACATTAACTTTTTCTGAGTTAAAACACCTTCTAAATTTGAAAGACTACAAGCAACATCCTCACTCTGATTTTCTTAAAAGAGTTCTGCACCATATGCAAGCTGTTAGGCATCTGTTTTGTCCTTGTGTATATGTCAAATCATACTCCAGTTAAGTCTTGATTGTCCTATTGTGGATCAAAGCCATGTTTTGAACAAATGTAGGATGCGGTAACTGTGCTCACTTACAGCCTTGCTGTGAATGCCACCAAAATAATTTTTGTCAACTTCCCTGCTTCAGCAAACAGCTGACATTTCTTTTGGCAAAATGAACCACAATACTCCTGATCTGACGTCAAAGGGCTGACAAGGGCTGATAACAGATGAAGCTGTGTATTCAGTTGCTCATGGCTGAAATATGGACTGTGCACCCAAACCACATTTGGCATTTCAGTTTGGAACTGTAACAAACGTTTTCAGATGTGAAATGTGAATGATTTTATAGCCTTTCTGTTCATATTATGATTGGGAGATGGACAATGTAAAATCAATTATTTGGAAGTGAACAGATTTTTAAAGTATATATGTTGAATATGTAACATATCTGGTGAACTGACTCCACTTCGGAATTTTCATGGATATTGAAATGTTTCGATCATATTTAGTGTTACACTTTTCTGGCAAAATTTATTCATCAAGAACTTTCATAGCTGTCTTGCAGTCAAATAAATAGAAGTGAATTATTTCATTTTTGTTTTCTTAACTTACTGAAATATTGGACTGCCTGTTGTGATTTTTGCCCATTTGAGCTGAACTAATTCAATTCTACAAAGGCAACAGAATGATTCCATTCATCTGCTAGTCAATAAATAAATAAATAAATAAAAACAGCTTTTAATATTTTTAATGTTTTTTAAATAAAAACATCATTTAAGGAAAGATCATCTGAAGCCTTTCATGAAGTAAAAATGGAAAGAAAAAATGAAAAAATATCTTAGAAATAAAAACTCAGCCTTCTGTCAGTTGTCAATTTGTATTAAGATCTTTTAAAAAATCTTGAAATATGCAATATAATTTGTATATTTTGTTCATTTGTTTATTTATTTCCTAGTCAGTTCCAAGTTGTTCTTGTAGAACAATATTATTTTAATTGTAATCTCTTAAGAGTAAATTAATTAGGATTCTGAAAATCATAAAACTAGGATGAACCATACAAGTAGGTCTCAGAAATGTTAGCAAAAATGAGACTTCATCTTTTTGTTGCAAGCAATGAGGATAAACGTGGATGCAGGAATGGACTATCTTGTTGCTGGAGGAGTAATTACCTGATACTTAATGATGCATGTGATTTAATCCTAGTGTCCTATGAAGCTGTATCTTTATTTTAAATTAGCATTTGTCACTGCTCACTTAGTAGAAAGAGAGAGCAGAAAATATACACACAAACACAAGTATCTAGCTGGTCTGTAGGCTGCATCATATGGAGCCCTGAATGGCAGCAGGGCAAGAAACAACGGGACTCGCATACTCCCATAGTTATATGGGGAACTGGTTCTATTTTGTTTCGTATCTTGGATTATCCTTAAATTGAGAGTTTCTGAGGGGTTAAGGATTACAGTTCAAAAGGCAACTAAGGGCCCTTTGTCCCAAGCATTACAAGATCGTCTAGATACAGTCTTGTGTTTAATGATTCTGCCTCCCACATTATGCAAAATTTCTCTTATTATTTTTAATTATTATTTTTGACAATACTCTCCTTCCACAGTAAGACCTCAGTTTTTCAGAGAACCAAAGACACTATATCTGCACTTGGCCACCAACTAATGGCATAGTTGCATAATGGCATAGCTGCATAAATAGGGGAGAGGAAGGAGGTCAATTGGTGAACAAAAATGATCTAAGGATTATGATGTTGTTTGTGAATGGATTGATTCATATACATTCACTCAAACTTGAGAACTGTTTAACGTTTCTGTTATGCAAATAATTCTGCTGTATATATCATTTGCAAGCTATCAATATAAGTACTGAATTTTCACCCTGAGTGACCAGCAATGTAAAGCATGTGACACGGCTTTGCTCTCTGGTTGGCTGGTTTAGTCTGTACAAGGTGCTTTTGCTAGAATATCAAATGATTTCTTTTTGTGATTTCATTGCCAAATAAACATATCAGTGTAATGAGCTTTAATTATTCGTCAGTATGAGTATAAAACATGGTCTTCCTGTGTATGAGTGTATTGCAAGTGTAATTAGAATACAGTTTTGCCTGTACTCAAGATATTTTTCCCCCTTCTTAAAGAGTATTCTATATATTTGCTGTCACTGTAGTATTAACCTGTCCCAGTCCCAGACTAGTTGTGCTAGTGCAAAAGTCCTCATGTGAAATCTTGGCCTGTTGGTTAAAGGAAACATAGACATAAGCTTCATTAAGGACAAAATTTGTAGGTTTAGCACAAGTAAGGAATGTTAAAATTTAAACTTAGATGGTTCTTTCTGGAGAGAATGAGGAACGAGCACTAATAATACAAAATGTGTTTACATGAAATACTAATGATACTACATGATTAGTAGCTAGCTATTTGCTGCTGAAATCAGGCTAATATAGCACTGTCAAACCATTGCTTTTCCTCTATATAGGAAGTTGCTGTGCTGGAATAACTGCTTAGAAGTCCTTGTATGTACACATCTATCGCCTAGCCTTTTTGGCAAAGTAACCAAAGGGGTTACTGCACTGAAAATGTCGTGCAAGTGTAATCAGTAAGTATAAATGTATAAATGTATAAATGTATAAATGCAGTGGAAGCTGTAGGGCATCACAGGGTATATTATCACAATGCGACCTGCTGCCTCTTTCAGATAAACTGTGCTGTGCCAGCCTGATTGGCAATGCGCGTATTGTGTAGTATTTGTATGGAATTTCATCTAAGAGAATATGGCAACAACTGCAAGATCTTTACAGAGGGAATGGCTGGGCAGATAATGAAGGTTATAGATCATTAGCAATGCTAAGAAGTCTCAAGCAGTCCTTAGAGGGATAGGAGTTTCATAACAGAACTGAATGTGTCTCAAATATCACGCTGACGTTTGTCACCAATGAATTTCCCACACCGTGGGAGTTTGGAATGACTTACTGGCTTATTGGCCTTCTCAATCCATGCATGTAGATCCAAAGAGAAAGATTCACTACATTTTTGCATATCTTTAATACTTCAGAGCCTTTTAGAATTCAAACGTTGCTGTTGGTTGGCAACCCTGCAAACGGGAGAGTGAGGGGAAGGACTAGCAGCACAATCAAAACAGAAAACACAGGAAAGGTCATCATCGTCCAGCATGTTACTATGAACCATGAAATAAATAAGGCATTCAGAACTAAGTGCATTGCTTTGGAAATGGAGACATTTAAGAGATCAAATACGATTTTATAGTTGTGAGTTATTTGAGTGGAGATTTTCATTCTATAATTTTTAGCAGTAGAGAGACTTGTCAAAAATAATATGTAAAACTACTTTCTTTTTCATACATAATATTGTATTGTCAAGGAATTTCAGTGTCAGAAAGGTCTTGAAATATTTCCCTTGCCTTTTTGAAAAATACTATTCCCTAGAAACAGTGAATTATAATGACTTAGTGACCTATCCCCTGGAATATGTAGATGCAGAGCCTTGAGGTATGAACAGTTCTGTCTGTAGCTTGGTGCAGCCTATCAGAGTAATTCATAATTCAGGTGCCATCAGTTATCTGAAGATCACTGATATTTCAAAGCTGCTGGTCAGTTTTGCATCTGGCTTTAGTTTCTTCTTAAAAGTGCCTACATATTGAACAGATTGTTCTCACGTAGACATGGGTATTAAAATTTCTTCTCAGAAGACCTGAAGAGTGTTTAATATTTTGACCATGACTGTTTGAAATATTGTATCAAGACATACTTCCCATTGAAGACAGCATATATTTTTCTGTGATCGCTTTTCCAATAGTTTTTCTTTTTTTTTTTTATGAACAAGTTGAAAACTTTAAAATGTGTCATTATTTACATGAATATTCTCCACTCTTTTCCTTTTTTCTCTCTCTTCCACATTTTTCCAGTTTAAAAGATAAGGATGGAAAAGTCAGGAATAAAAACAAAATCTGAAAAGACTCTATGAGTTTAATCAGAAAATTTTGAAATTCTTTTACCAATCAAAACAAAGAGGAAAGATGCTTTAGGTAGTAAAGATAACTATTCAATTCCAAATATGAGTAGTATTTTTCATGTAAATTATTTTGTATTTGAAATAAATTTCTGGGCATAAAAACATCTGTAAGAAGGAGCCAGGGCAAGGCAAATGTGTCAAGTATTTGTCAGGTATTAACCACAGCAGTTATGGTGAAACAACAACATCCACTACTCTTTTGTATGGCTTCATGTAAATATAAGACAACATTAATGCTTTCCCTAAAGAAGTTGCTAAAACTAGGGAGTAAATCCCAAGGCACTAAAATTCTTCAAATCTAGTGAGACTGATGGGACAGAAAGAGGACACTTGGACTGCTGGAGGGCCCCATTGAGAAACTTCCACAGATACTAGAAGAGAAATTCCAGCACCTCTGAGGTTAATGACAAATATTGTCTTCAATGCAGTCAAGCATTTGCCATCTCTATGTGGGTCTGTTACACAAAAATCAGGGTATTTGCTAAGGGAAATCAAGTGGATTTATTTATATTAGTTCAGGCAAATTAGTTGCTCCTTGGATGTTAAGTGTTACCAGGGTCCTATGAACTTGCAAATGAGCATAGGAAACATGCGCTGAAGGGCTTACAGGGCAGAGAGATAATGTCAGGGAGAGACGAACTGGTCACCAACAGCTCAGAAGATGAAAGAAAGATAACAGCATGAGGATGGCTCTCCTGGATACATTTAAAGAGATAAAGAACAAAGTGAGACATAAATCACTGACAATCAGAAACAAAAGAAGTTTTACTGTCCACTCTCAGACCTGGGCATCTTCAGGATATTTATATTACTGTGAGTATATTGCCAGTATGCTATGGTAAAATCAGCCTACTACATGGCAAAGCTATTTTATTAGTTGCAGTATATAGCTAGTATTTTTTTTTTTCATTTGTTGTGTAGGGAGTTAATACTAGGTGAGATTTTTCAGCCTATTTAACTGTGAGTTGTGAAGCTGGCTGACCTTTGACTGCTAAGTGCTGACAGGGCCCTGTGAACCCTGGAAATGATAGCGTGATGTTATTTTACTGGTGAGGTGCAAACAGATAAAGAACAAAGTAACACATAAATCAGCAGGCACAAATCAGTGTATTCCCACTCCAAAATATTTTTGCAGGAGAAGAAAAGAGACAAGTCATGACAATAGTGCATGTTGGGAATCTGTCCCAGTCATAAAGCAGAAATAAAAAGTACTGCTTCGGTTGTCAGTAAAACCCCCAGAAACTAGGAATGGCAAAATTATGTGTCAGAATTCATATTTTACAAGGCTAAGAGAGAAGTGCATCCAAGCAAGATCTATGCTTGTAATATCAGGATGATATTCTGATATCTTGTTTCTTGTTCAAGTTTTTTTTCTTTTTCTTTTTCTTTTCTTTTTCCTTTTTCCCTTTCTTTTTTTTTCTCTTTCTCTTTCTTTTTCTTTTTCTCTTTCTCTTTCTTTTTCTTTTTCTCTTTCTCTTTCTTTTTCTTTTTCTCTTTCTCTTTCTTTTTCTTTTTCTCTTTCTCTTTCTTTTTCTTTTTCTCTTTCTCTTTCTTTTTCTTTTTCTCTTTCTCTTTCTTTTTCTTTTTCTCTTTCTCTTTCTTTTTCTTTTTCTCTTTCTCTTTCTTTTTCTTTTTCTCTTTCTCTTTCTTTTTCTTTTTCTTTTCTTTTTCCTTTTCTTTTTTAAACAGGGTATCATATGAGGGAGTAAATAACACTGAAAAATGACATATACTTTTACTTGATTTCGGGTTTCTGTACTAATAAAGAAGATTTAGAAAGCCTACGAGATACTCCTGAATCTACAAAATGTTGTGTACTGTTTGAGCTGCTACAAAAAGCCATATGCAGAATATCTGTTTAAGGAGAGATCTGCTTCAGTTTCAGGTGCTTACTCACCTTGTGGTTTCAATTTAAACAAACAGTAATCAGCTAATATTATGTAACTGTTTCCTAATCCTCCCGTCTAAAGATAAAATGGTTATACAGAAAAAACATATAGTATTTTTCTCATTTTACAGAGAGTAAAGCTGAGTATAAGAGTGCTTCAATGAAGTAGTATAAGTCCCCAAGAAACCAACACAGTTAAAAGTCAATTCAATTGTGAAGAATGAGAATAAAGAAATATTATGTTAAAAATTGGCTTAGTAATGGTCCTTTGCAGAAGAAAGCATTTATTTCTATTAAATCACTGTCAGGACCAGGATGATAGGCTCAGTAACTGAGACTACAATTTTCAAAGCATCTGAATGGCATCTGAGGGGCATGTTTCCATCAATACTCAAGGGAACACAGATCATTGTTCTCAGAACTTTTATAAATCCTGTTCATTCTCTTCCAAGCCCGTCCCAGTCCTTCGTACAAAACCCTTATGATGTTACAACTTGCTGGGTCAATCACTTGTTTGATCTCCAGGAAAAAAAAAAAAGTTCAAATTAGTCAGGGTCTCTGTTTACAAAGCTAATTGTTTGTTTCTTGCCTGAAGCTAATTGCTGTGTTGGAGCTGCCTTGGAATAAACACTTCTGGGCTAATATTTGTAAATATGCTTATTTGTTATAAGAACTTCAAATGTAAAATGTAGGATTCTTGTGCACCAGATGAGAGGATATTCTTTTTACAGCAGAATAAGTGCAAAGATAATGGACATATTTTCTGATCATTTAGTTGTATGAACACTGCATTTCATTTAGGGTACTGAATTCTCATTACTTTTCTTATTTTTGTAATATAGTCATGGATTGTGTTGCACAACACCTTTCCAAGAGTCTTTGTTACAAGATGAATGACCAATCTGGTCACTACATTAGAGGGGCCAGCTCTAGAGATTCAGAAATGCATATAACATTAATAAAAGTAATATTTTGTGAATATATTTAGCATTTCTCAGTAAATTCTTTGTGATATTTTTATTACTAATTTTGGAGTATCTGGGCAAGTGTATGGGGCATATATGTATTTTTCCATATGTGCATTTACAACTAGATGGTTTTTGTTCCATAGATTAAGACAAGAAACCCAAGAGAAGTTGAGCGGTCCATCGGTCAAAATATTAATTTCCAAAAAGCCCCAGATGCCCTATAGTTGTAAAGAAGGGAGAGCACATAAATCAGACAATCACATTCTGATGTTTCATTCTCTGAATAAAGATTATTACTAACAGCAAAGAAAAGTTGCATACAGGATATGCAAGATGCAGAGTTAATGCTGGGATTCTGATTATATTCCTGTCTTTCAGCATTATAACTTTTCTGCACCTGTTGAGCTACGATGTGCTGTATTTCCCACCACCTGTCAACAGCTACTGAATATGCCACCCAAGTACTGATTCATCAATGTTTTCAGTATTACTGCTGCTGAAGGAGATAGAAAAAAGGTTGCATATACATTCAAATAAAAGCAGACTACTTAAATGAAATTTATTTTCTTTCATTTTAATTATACTTCATTCTTCCTTTCTTTCACTGAGACAAATCAGCCTGTTTCTGGTTGAAGTCGAGAGTCAAGGCAATCACATTTTTTTAGATGAAAAATGTCAACTAAACATTCATAGAAACATTTCTGAAATAGCTCCAACTTTCTTAATACAAATTTTTCATATTCATTCTTTTTAGCAGGGTATTTTTACTGGATGGGGCGCTAATAACATATTTTATATTTTAATTAGTTTCTATTGCATAACCTTCTAGGAGCCTCAGTTATGTATTAGAATGCGCTGTTTGCTAGTTCAGCAGTAGGCATTGAACAAGACAAGAAGTAACATATGGATAAAGATGGATGCTAGAATGAACATCGAGTTTGAAGATGATGGAAAGAATTGTAATAGCAGCCACAGGAAATGACTTGTGTCCTATGAACACAGAGACCTAAAGAGCAAACAGCACACCTGCTGTTTGCCATGGACTGGTACAGTCCCTCACCTCACCCACTGGGAATAGCCCCTTGCACGTCTTGCTCCAGGGATCAGGACCCAAGGCAAAGTTCTGAGCTGTGTGAATACTGTCACTTCAGTGTACTCCAATATCCACATTTGTCTTCTGATCACCTTCTTGGCAATGCTGCACACAGCTCAAAATGCCAGTTTGTCACAGAGGCTTCTGCATTGTCTGTGGGTTGAGTTTAAATGCATTTGATTTGGCAGAAGCGAGAGAAATCCTGTCTGGCTCTTTCTGGTCAACAGCAGTCCCGCCAACCAACAGCTGATTCAGTATTCCCATTTCCAGCCTGCAAAGATGAGCCACGGACCCCCAAGAATGATTTTTGATAGTTCAGGTACTGATTNTCTGCAAAGATGAGCCACGGACCCCCATTCCAAGAATGATTTTTGATAGTTCAGGTACTGATTCCAGATCAAGTCTTCCAAAACAAGACTTTTCTCAAGACTTTGACTATTTGAGAAACTTTATTTTTCTGAAAAGCACCCGAAAGGAAAAGAAAAGAAAAGAAAAGAAAAGAAAAGAAAAGAAAAGAAAAGAAAAGAAAAGAAAAGAAAAGAAAAGAAAAGAAAAGAAAAGAAAAGAAAAGAAAAGAAAAGAAAAGAAAAGAAAAGAAAAGAAAAGAAAAGAAAAGAAAAGAAAAGAAAAGAAAAGAAAAGAAAAGAAAAGAAAAGAAAAGAAAAGAAAAGAAAAGAAAAGAAAAGAAAAGAAAAGAAAAGAAAAGAAAAGAAAAGAAAAGAAAAGAAAAGAAAAGAAAAGAAAAGAAAAGAAAAGAAAAGAAAAGAAAAGAAAAGAAAAGAAAAGAAAAGAAAAGAAAAGAAAAGAAAAGAAAAGAAAAGAAAAGAAAAGAAAAGAAAAGAAAAGAAAAGAAAAGAAAAGAAAAGAAAAGAAAAGAAAAGAAAAGAAAAGAAAAGAAAAGAAAAGAAAAGAAAAGAAAAGAAAAGAAAAGAAAAGAAAAGAAAAGAAAAGAAAAGAAAAGAAAAGAAAAGAAAAGAAAAGAAAAGAAAAGAAAAGAAAAGAAAGAAAAGAAAATGAACTTTCCTTCACTAATGAAGAAATATTTCCTACTTAGGCTAACAAATACGATTTCCACTGGGAGATCTGACAATGGTTCCAAAGGGTTGCATCTAAACACAGCTTGGAGTTAGAAGTTTAAAAGCTTATAAAAAGTGAAAAGGAATGTGTGGGCTTGGGTACTTCTAGTCTGTTGATGAAAGTGATCAGATCATACAAATAGTTACTATCTTCATCCTATGTTCTCAGAAAAATAGTTAAAAATACGCCTTGGAAGATCATATTACTTTATATGTTGCAAAACCAGCTCTTTATACTATATACTATGTTTGGCTGCAGTGTCTGAAGATTTAGGGGGTATCTGACGGAGAACCCTATGTGTTGGCAGGTAAATGAAAGAGGAACTGTTGAATGTGCTTAAAATGTTCTTATCTGCACCTTAGTAACTAGTACATATATTATTAGCAATGTGAACTTCAGATAGTCTGTTCAAATTCGTTTCAGTTGTGAAGCACTTAGTCAAACCCAAATGGCATATTTTTAGATAAAAATCTCTAAAGGAATTCTTCTGTTTCAGTAGATTGTTTTACATTTCTTGATAAGCCAGCGTGGACACTAGTCACTGGTTGCTATACATGGCATCATGTGTTCATGTCAGGGTGAGTACATCTCAGCCATGTAACCTATATAATAGGTTATATAGGTTTTTCATATAATATGAAAATTATATTAATATGAAAAGAAGCTGATTGGATTGATCTTCAATAAACAAATGAAAAAAAGTTTCAAATTTAAAGCAATTTTGAAATTTTACATAAAGTTTTTCCCTATTATTCTCCTCCATTTGGTGGCAATACAGTTAAAGGTTCTTGTTGAAGAATGTATTTCATTGCTTCATAGTCAATGAATGAGTTATTGTGTATGCGTCCGTAACCACAGAGAAATGGCATGCATCGTTCCTAAGAAATTGGATGGAATGGGAAAGATCATACATGAAGTTACTTATATATAATGATATGGTTATGCAGGGTATTGTAGCTACTTTGCTTAGTGTGCAAACATACTAGTGAATAAAAAAAATAATAAAAAAATAAATAAAAGCAGTTTTCAGTGCAGTTCTTCAGATATGTGATCTTCTGACTTACCATCTTCCACACACTACCAAGGATCAATACCTTGAAAACTTTGTGCCTTTAATATACATTGTGAAAGACATACTTTAATTTATGTTTTCCAAACAGTAATGTGATGCATTTCTTGGTTTATAAATCAGAGTCCAAAGCATTGCTGCTCTATCAAGCAACTTCTAAAGAGTAAAGAAAAGATCATGGGAATATTTCAAAATATCAAGACTAGAAGAAGATAAAAGTAACTTAGACACATAAAAATAACTGAAATATAACTAGACATTATATTTTTGATAATGAATTGTGCCAATCTCTAATTCAGACAGAAATATAAGTACGATAATATAAAATTAATTATATAATGAGAACAGGATATGACGAGAAGAGATTCCTGGAGGCATAGGTTCCAACTTGTCCTTTAGCTAGACCACAACAGTTGCTTCACCCTCATCGCATACTGCCAATGCTCAGCTTAAGTTTCCATCTGTGCTGTGAAAGTTATCAGAACTTCCTCTTCCCCAATGTTTATTTTGTTCTGTCATTATATATTTACTGGTATACAATACCTTAGAGTGACCTGTAAATGAGAGACAGTGCTTCTCATTGGGTGGGTCAATAAAAACAAGTTTGACAAAGAAACCACCAAGCAATCTCATTATGGACAAACTGTTGCTGGCAGTTTCAACTATGGTGGTAAAGTCAGAGAGACAACGGATTTAGACAACAGTGTCAGGCTTTCATCAGCAAGTTTGGATCAAGTGTCTGGAGGTCCCAGATAACCCTTGTGACATCTGAGTCACAGAAACAATATGTAAATGAAGCTTTCATCATGTAGTGAAATTAGAATTAGCATTAATTTAAATACCTTAGAAATATTAGTGACTAACCCATCAAAAGCTTGCCCTAAGATACCTTAGTCTGCATTTAACGGACATCCATCTGTGAGAAGATTTCCTGACCTGGATTACATTTATGTCAAGATTTCTTTGTACTGTTTTGACAGTAAAACTTTCCTTTCATGCTCTTATAAAGAAGAGTAGGAAGGCCTTTTTGAAGAAAAAGGAAGGAAGGAAGGAAGGAAGGAAGGAAGGAAGGAAGGAAGGAAGGAAGGAAGGAAGGAAGGAAGGAAGGAAGGAAGGAAGGAAGGAAGGAAGGAAGGAAGGAAGGAAGGAAGGAAGGAAGGAAGGAAAACAGAATTGTATCCCTGCTGATTGTATCTATCTATATTATATATAAATATTTATGCATATATATGCAAATATAAATATATTCTTTATACATATATATAATATATTATATATATATATTTATATGTGTGTGTATATATTCATTCAGGTTGTACTTCCAAGTATATTTTTGAGAGCTCTGCAGTATGTTCGAGCTTGGTAAGCAGCTTAAGTCAGACCCATCTGTAACACTCCCCTGCTGCCTGGCTTCCAAGCTGCTCTTCAAGCCTGCTGACATCTTAGCCCATCCTGGTGCTCTATTCCAAATCTCCTGCTAAAAGCTCCTGTAACATTATTTTATTGAAATATATACTGAATATTGAAATTTGAATATTGAATAATGAATTTATTAAGAATGTGCTTTATCTAAAGCTATTGTAGTAATAGACAGAGTCAGGACTACATATAATTTGTTTTTTGTTTTTTAAGAAGGGTCTGTAGCTTGTAGTTAGTCACACTGTACATTTTCTCTGGAATTAGAATATTTCAGTGAAACAGTAATGGCAAATACAAGATTTTCTTTAGCAAATTTTCTTTTCTCTTGAAGCACACCCACTAAATATCTACTACACCAACACAACAAACAACACTGCTTCAAGACCTAACTCCTTATACATTTAGTAGGACTAGACCTGTAGGATGACGTGTAGCTTCTACAAAAATGACACTTTTTTGATTTTTTTTCAATCACTGTATCACAGAAATTTCTAGGTTTACTTTAATCATTAGGTTTAAGCTTAAATTATTTAAGACAGAATGAATATAAAAGAAAATACTTAGGTTCTCTATGGGGCAAAATTCTTTATGACTAAACCTCTTAATGGATTAGCTTTCAAAACCATTTTACTAAGAAAGACTATGCCAGACTATGCCAGGTAAAGGAAAGAGATAGGTGCACAATATCCTATATATTGCACATCATTGCATACAACTGATATTAATGCTGGAGGTGTGCCAGTGGACCTTCTATTGTTGATTAATAAAATGGTAGGGTTTTTTTTTTTCAGTTTACTGAGAGAAAAAATAAAAAAGCTGCAGTCAGTCAGATATGTCACAACACAGAGAAGGTGGTGGTGAAGGGTTGAGTTTATTACATGTAGAGTGCCTTCAGAGGTACACAATCTGTCCCCTAGGTTCATTTTGACAGCATTCCATGATAGAAATCCATAGTTTATATTATATGCCATATGTCTTTATTCCTCTTAGATCATACATTGTGAAAATTCTCTCCCTTCTGTTATCAGGTAAAAGATATTTGTCTTACTCTAGCCCTTTGGCCTAATGAAGAATCTTTTCTTTCTAACAGGAAGTTTAAGAACCGAATTCATATAAGGAATTTCAAGAACATCTCTCAAAAAGATGAAACCCACTCGTGGTACATTATAGGAAATAATTCATCATTCCACCTCTTGTATACAATCAATAACACTAAAAGACTGTCTTGTCATCTTATCAGTCTACATAGGTTTTAGCAGTTCCTTTATTAAGCCTCGAAAAGAAAGCAAGGAGAGAGAGATTCTTTGAACATCCAAACATAGTGTCACACTGAGTGTGATCCTGACACTGCCCAGGGAACCTGCTATTTCTTTGTTTACAGATGGATCTGTGATAACCTGACAACTCAGATGGAAGGTCACCTTTGAGGACAAGCAGGGGGTTCTTTTCCATCATCTCTGAATCCTGGAAGTGGCATTTTTGACCACCCTCAGTATTCGGGCTTGCTATTAAATCCTACTTTTCCTGCTGACAGAAGTATGTGGAATGTGATCAGGAGATATTTTGCCAATTTGTCTTGTATTACAAGTGAGAGGCAGAGGAAAGAAAGAATAAACTTCTGTGAACTATCCAGAGGGAATTTTAATTGTGTGGACAAATTAGTGCAGTCATGGAACTTTTCTGATTGATAATACTTTTGACTGATATCCAGATGTAGATACCACTAGTAGGTATGAACAATTTTTGATACCATAGGTGAAATCAGAACTGCACAGCAGGCAACGGATGCTTTGCCATTTACTTCAGTATGTCTATACCACTATTTAGCCACAGTTCCCGAGTCCATGAGTGTATCTGCTTCCAGAACAGCCTGGCTGTTCTTGACTCAAAAATGCAAAATCTGAGTGAGTAAGATGCTAGAAATTGCACTATAGCCATGCTGTCTTTGAAAAAACCTTACTATCCTCAATGGATGGGTCTCCAGAGAAACAATCACTTCTGGTAGACCAATAGTACTTTTTGATTACCTTGAATCATCCTTCAGAATGACGATGACATAGCCATTGGCTTAGAAGAAGGTACAAAACTTCAGTTTTGAATAACTGGTCTACAGAAGTCCCTATTTTCTAGAATGTGGAAAGTGGCTCATACCTTCTCGCATAATCTTTAGGCCTTGCAACATTTTCATAATCCTAATCTTATTAGACTTATTAGTATAGGCCTTAATTATTGAATTTTCCTAAAAGTCCAAACAGTCTATATCCAAATATAATTTATGGCCAAGAGCCACCCATAATGATTACTTGTTATATAAATAAGAAATCATTTATGGCTTTTAAATTCTTAGTTAATCAGTGCAAAATGAAATGAAAAAAAATCAGTTTGACTTGACTCCCCTACTTTTTAACATTTGACTTATTCACCCCTTGACATCTATTTGCAACATTTGCAGTTGTTTTTGGTATACATTTAAAGTATATAAACCATGATCACACTCTCTTCTCCAGCTGCCAACAGACATTCAGATGATATCATTTTACCAAGTCATCATTGGTATAAGAATCTTTTTCCTCCATCACATTTAGTCTGTCATGTCCTAGCGGGAATTTTTCTTTCGTATTCATTTTTTTTTCTAATGTGTTTCTACCCAGTGAAGCAGTGAATTGTAACAATATTACTGTGCTAAAAGTAGTGCTGTAGCAAGGGAAAGAATTTTAACTTGAAAATCACTCATATGTCCAATAATTTACGTTAATGCACTAGGAAAAGTTTGGCGACAGGAGCCCAAGGATTGCTTTAGTAGCATGTTACTTTCAGCTTTCTTCTGTTTGTCGTAGGTGACAGAGGAATGTCGATGAAAAATGAATATCTTATTAATCTTGGGGGACAAAGAGATAGAGGATCTCGCTAGGGTATCCATCTCTCCATCATTTTTTGGAGGAGGCAATCAACCTACCTAAAGAAAATATTTATTATTATTATTATTATTATTATTATTATTATTATTATTATTATTATTATTATTATTATTATTATTACAGTTAGTTACATTTATGTTTGATGAAGGGGATGGTAACAGATTTATTGGTCCTTTCAGGTTCAGATGAATGCAAAGTAATAATACTCCTCCAAACTTCCTCCTCAGGCAAACTTGTACAAAAAAAATCAAGGTTGGAGATTTGCTTTTCCACACTTAGCGTTAAGAGATTTATTTTCAGAGAAACGTTTCAAGATTATTTTGAGAAAGGAGAAAAGTCTTGAGATTGTATGAATGTCCTTGATAAGATAAAAAAAAAGGAGAGGGGAGGAGAGGAGAGGAGAGGAGAGGAGAGGA
>VWPW01030984.1:512342-614366 GCA_013389825.1 Crypturellus undulatus
AAAATGAAGGAAAGGAAAGGGAAGGAAAAGGAAGGAAAGAGAAGGAAAGGAAAGGAAAGGAGAGGAAAGGAAAGGAAAGGAAAGGAAAGGAAAGGAAAGGAAAGGAAAGGAAAGGAAAGGAAAGGAAAGGAAAGGAAAGGAAAGGAAAGGAAAGGAAACAAGGGTTGTAGTTGGGGTAACTGGGGATTTGACCTGCAGTGGTCTCTTTTAGTTCAAATCATTTTTTTCTGTGTTTACACACAGTGACATGTAAAAGTAGATCTAATATGATACACCAAGTAAGATAGTATATGTAATGAGGATAAAATAGCATGAAAGTAATTTTATCTTCGTGTCCTTGGTAAACGTTCTACTTGATATTGTGCGGGATCACATCCTTATTTGGTTGTCATTTAGACGACTTACTTGCTATACTGTTGTAACTTGTTATATGCACAAAAATTTATTTACCATTAATGGTTAATTTAAGAAAAAATATGAAAGTTATGTAACCATTTACAAGTGTTTCATGATATAAAAGGATTAATTTTATCTGTGTCAATTCTAATTGAAATTTATGAAATAACATTTCAAACCTCTCATTAAATTAAAGAGAAGTTGGTTCAACAGGAGTGAAATTCGTCTTCCTTAATTTTTACCATGTAAAGTAAAGCATGAGTTGTTAAAAAGTAGTCTGTTTAAAAATTTAGAGAGAAATGCTGCAACTCTAGCTGTCAAATTAACCTTTATAGTTTAGAACGCTGTGTTAAAACAGGATGAATCTTCCGCTGCAGTTGTCCACCTCTTGCTACAGAAAACAGAGAGATTCTAAATGACCTCTTAAACCAAATGCTGATCTTTTAGATGACCAAGATAAATGAGGTTAATTTTATTCTCCATCTCTCCACGAGAGCTCTGCATAGTTGTTACAGTTCTCAGCGATCCTGCACACAATAGAGCTTGGCACCTTTTCCCAGCGAGAAGGCTGAAGAATGCAGAGTGACCAAATTCAGAGAACAAGGACTAGCAGTTACTTAGCTACACAGCCCACTAAGAGATACTGAAGAGGCACTCGGGAATGCAGTCTTTGCAGCTCACATCTTTATCCTAAGAAGTTCATTGCAAGGACGATGTGGGGAGAAAATGTTTGTTCAAAACATCAGCTGTTTGCTTATTTTGTTTGCTTACTGCCTATGTTTCCTGGTATTTCGACCATCTCTTTGTGTTATAGCACAGCACTTGTTCCTATAAACCTAATAAATATCGACAATAACATGCAGACAGAACTCCAGGATACAAACAGGACTGTGAAACACCCAAAGGCTAGGATGGCTGGCTGCAGAGAAGACAGCTTGTTTTACTTGTCACACTCATTGCACTGCTCATCCAGCAGGTCTGGAAGAGTTTCAGGGAACCAGACTCCTACTGGCAGATGCATGTGCAGTGTCTTATATCATGGATCTCTGATCACGGAGATCAGCACCATCTTCATCACACTCAGCTCCTATCACCACCATTTCCCTTCAAGTATGAGATATAAATATCTCAACTATACAGAAACTACTTTGAAGAGTAAAGCGATTTACTTAGATGGTTCATGTCTACTCAGCCTCAAAAAATGAGAATTAATCTTGACTCATTTAAATACATGTGCCTGGAGCATTTGAGACCTAACAGTAAAACACTCTGAGTACACTTAACCTGCTTCTTCTAAGTTCATCAAAACAACAGCTGAAGCTTGGTTCTCCATGTTTGAATGAGGCTCAGGTATATAACACAGCATAAAACAAAGGCAGGCAGCTAGAATGGAGTACCAGCCATAACAAAGAATAGCCGAGAACAGCGTGTAAGAACATTCTGACTGCTGCTTGTTTTTTTTTTTTTTTTTTTTTTTCTAAATTCTGACTGGTAAACATTTAATGCCTGGAGTTTTGGATTACTGGTGTACTCATAAGTAAATATTTTATTGCAAGAAATATTGGGAACCTACAAAAAGTTTTCCGGCCTTCGGTTTGATTGTGTTTCCTCTGATAAAATATCATTGGTTTAACCTGTCTTTCTTCTGTTTAATCACTTTCAGAGGTTCATTAGACCAAGAGGAAATAAGCTTTAAAACTCAAACCACATGCCAATTCAAAGAACAACAACAACAACAAAATTGCAGACCATGTCCTTACTTGCAATATTGTGAGGTATTTCAGTAGTAAAAGAGTTAAGAAGTTGTTAGAAATATCCTTTTCAAATGGAAAAATGTATATGAATTCAAGGCTATGGCTCCTATTAACCCATATATAATGGGATTTTTCAAGGACACCACACCAATGAATTCTTGGCTTTCAAGGATTTCCAATACAGTTCATTAATAAGTCCCTTTTACTTTACAGAACAGATTTAAATTGCACAATGACTTTCCACAATAAACAAAATCATGTTCCATTCATCCTACATAGGCAAATATTTAGACAGATAGCTATACAGACAAACAATTGTAAAGTTACACAGACCTGAGTCAAACTGGTTATGTTGTGGGGGCATGTAAGAACCACCAATTATAAACTATGTATGAATAACCCTCCTTGTTGCAGAACAATACAGAAAAGTCATAGAACAACATCTGAAAACATATACCCAGTCAATAGCGTACAAAATTCAGAGGAATACTTAAATGAATATCCAGATTTGAACTAACATCCAAGACACACAATCTTATAGAAGACTCCACTATGTTTTGTGGCTTTCTTAATACGTCTTTCTCTGGTTGTCCCTTGTTTTTCTCATCTCTTGCTTACGGAATCACAGAACTGAGCTAATTGGCACGACTGCTGTAAAGAATCTTAGGGCAATTAGAACATGAGCTAAAAAATATCCTTAATGCTGACCTGACTCCTAAAGAGCTCAGAATAAGTTTATTCATGTGCCATTGTGGCTAATTCTATGTTCTAATTTCCTTATGAATTGAGGATACCAAAAACCATAAAAACAAAATACACTAGAATTACCACAGTTCCGGATTGTATTCTGGTTTTCATTGTCCTGCTCTTCTTATCATTTTCCCCCTCCTCTGCTAAGATCAACCATCCTTCCTAAAATCCTGCCTTCATTTAATTTCTGGAAGGGCTGGAATTTTCTTTTAGATCTCCATTAAGAATTAGACAAGGCCCTCTGGTTGTGTCTAAATTTTAAAATATTATATCTCCATTATGATGCCTGGCATATCAGAGTCTCAACGAATGTTTAAGATCAGTGACCCATCAATCACAGCAGCTCTCAGCTTTCAAAATTTATACATTATGAGGCGTTAACATTTTTGTCCAAATTACAAATTACAGAGACTTTAGTTCTAAAAAAGCCCTGAATAATGAAGGGGAAAAGATTACTGTGTTTCCTAAGTCCCTTTAATAGTAACAAAAATAATACTTTTAATTCATTTGATGTGAGCAGCTAGAAAAGAAATCAAGGCTCTTAAAGTTGTTGCAATTATGAAGTGACCTTAAAGATACAAATCAAATATTTCTTTTTTTCATGAATAAATTCAGTTTTCATGAATAAGGAGAAAATCAGACTGAAAGATCATTTCCTCAGTTGCTGTTCTACCCTCCTTTCAGTTAACACTCCCTCCAAAGCATCTCCAGCCAGTTTTTCTTGAGTGTTCACTCAAGCAATCTGACTTTACACCCTTTCAGTGACGCATGTATTTGTTTCATCTTTATTTTTCCTCTATAAAACTCACCATTATTCCTACAATATCTTGAAATATCTTTCAAACCATATTCTTCACCTACAGTTTGTTCACTTGAAAATGACTGCTGTCTACATTTTATGTGACAGATGCTATTGCTTGATCTGATCAAAGGCCTTCTGTAGCATCTTTCAGCTGAACTGGACAGGGAAGGCTCTACCAACTTGTATGTCAGTTCTCTTATTTTGACCATAGTAATTCTGTGGTGGTAACTGCAGAGCCCCACCTGCACCGAAGATCCATCAAACTGGAACTGCACAAACTCTTTGTAACATCTGCTCTGAATCTTGAAGACTTTGTATTTAAGACAGAACAAGGCTTTATAACAAAACCGTAAGAGGGAAGGACGGATAGAACAACAACGGTAACAGCTTCACTACTTTTCTTTATCTTTCTTTTTTCTTTTTTCTTTTTTCTTTTTTTTTAAGATACATGAAAATCTCCACATCTACACACAGGTGTATGCTTATGCTTATGTGAATGACTATACCTATTAAGGAGACAGATATAAACATTTTCAAATAGATATTAATAGGCTCATTTTCAGCTGGTAACATCAACAGGTGTGGCATCTTGCAGTATGATTTTATCCATTAGAAGAACTCTCACAATACTCAAGATTTTCAAAATGTTTCAATGACTTCATTTGAAACAACTATCAGTTGAAAAAGAAAAGATGCACTAAATGCATCTTAGTCCAAACCTAGTGCATTTAATGTCCTGGTATGTTCTGTTAAAAATGTTACTTCTTCAATAAAACATCAAGATAGAATTTAGTCACTGGTCTGGTGGGTAAAAGAGAAGGCTAATTTAGTAGGATATATGACTGCTGTGTTCTCTAGGGTAGGTATCATTTCATGTACAAGGCAAAAATGTCAATAGAAACATGTTACTATGCCACATTACACAGGAGATCTAAGAGGTTTAGTGCTCCAGAATGCTTGGTATTCCTTTTAAGCCTGAACTTCCCCCCCCAGAAAAAAGTTCTAAATCCCTCATGTTTATTTGAATAGATGTTGGCAGGATAATTAAATGGTCCCTTCAAACATCCTGTTGGAAATATTAAACAGTAATTACCTTATTCAGCTTGTTCGTTTTGTGAGAAGGGGAGCCACCTGACTGCCAGCTTTCATTTGCCCTGACGCAGATGCAAAGGCTACGCTGCCTTTCTGATCTGTTCACACATTTTCTTCCCATGAGAAAGTAAGCATTGTTTGAAACATGGTATTTTCTCCCAACTTGCGCATACAACTGCTGCTTGTTTCAGAAAGATGCCAACTAATTTGAGCAGCCTCTCCAAACAACTCTCCAAACAGAAATGTCTTTCATAAGTTTCCGGGTCAGCAGCCCTTAGTAACCCAGGATGACTATTCTGGTCCTGGAGGCACTGAAATAGCTCCATATAAATAGAAACAGTTCCTATATCACATTGTTGCCTCGAGCACAGCATTCAACACCTCCTTGCGCATTAAAATATCTCTCCATGGCACAGCTTTACACAAAAGAACTTCTTTGCACATATGGTGTCTTTCTTAGTTGTTGATTTTCTTCAGTTTGATCCTCTCATTTACTGTAACATTTATATCTTCTTGTGGGTTGAAGCTTTAAATGGTCAGCACAAATAATGCATGTGGAAGCTTTATTTTCTATGCTATTTGTATGTCAGCATATGCTGAAAGTGCTATATAAATATATTTAAATAAATAAAAGTAAAATAGTGCCAGGAACTTCTATACAGCCCTTGCCTTTTTTTTTTCTTTTTGACTTGCCTTCACATCCTTTTTCCTTTCCACTTTTGCTTTCCTTTGCTTTACTTTTGTCATAGAAGCAAACACATATATTTATTGCACTTTGTCATTATAATACTACTTTCCTTCAAAAATTTTGGGTCTAGTCCAACGTTCTTTGAGGTCAATAGAATTCTTTTCATTGACCTCACTGGACTTTTGACATACTATAAACAGTTTGCTGTTCCAAAAGTATTTAATATGGGTTGCTGTGGCTAGAAAGAATTGCAAGCAAGATGAGTAGGAAAGAGGTTCTGTACTTTAAAGTTGAGATGATAACTGCAATTAATCATTTTAACGTTTCTGTTCTTCTCCTAATCTCTTCCCTTTTCTACTCCTTTACATCTAATATGCTGGACAGAGGATGAAAAATTAAAATTGAAAATCAATGGAAGTTTTGCAATTTTCTTTAATATCAAGTCTGGTGTTCACCTTTCATCTAAATTTAAAGTTATAAATAGTCTATTAACCACTGAGGTATGTAAGATGGTTATTGGAAAGAGCTATTAATATGCTTTAATTTCCTAGCTATACTACTTTTTGAAACCTTCTATGACAATGCTGTACTTGTAAATAATGAATAAAGTTAGCTAGATACATTGCTGAAATCACTGCAGCTTGGAGACAATTTTTTTAGATTGTAAACTGTATTGTAAGATACTTTTATCAATTAGAAAACAGAGGTTTAGCTGCTTACCAATACATAATATTTAGAAAACTGAATGAAACTTGTAGTAGATCTTGAAGACAAAACTCTAACTGATGTAACAATCTGTAAGTAATTAGTAAATTGCAGTTAATGATTTATCTGTTAGGGCCCAAGCTAACTGAAATAATTAAAACAACGTAATATATTCTGACAAGCCTTCAAAATCCTCCTGACTTTTGAATTAGGGCATAGGTTCAGAAACCTCACCAAAGTGTCTGTTTTAAAATACAGAGTAAAATAATACAGAAAGAGTGAATGGGACTCCTTAAATGTTTTTAAATACTTCTGTGAATTCCATTTAGATGTTGATAGAAATAGAAAAGATGACTTTGGTTGGATTATAAATATTAAGAGAAGGGCAAGAAGCAACTGGATATGTGGTGATATACACAAGTATAAGGCAATGTTTGGGATTGTAGTGGAAAAAAAAAACCAAAAGGATTTAGTTAAGGATAACTAAACTCTCTGAATAGTAGCTTTGGTTTTGTGTGTGTGTGTGTCATAAAAACTTAAAAACATCATCTGAAAGTTGAAAAATGGCCAGACAGGCATCAAAGAAAACAGAAACAAGGTTATTTTTGCAGGACATTTAGTCAAGAAGTGTATTTTTTGCCCTAGGATATCATCAAAGTAAATACTACGGCAGATTTTAAGAAAGATCTTGATAATTTTATTATCCACAGTATTATTTGTATTTTAATTTGTACCTTAAGGTAATAATGAGGATAAAGCAATACATGTGGCTTAAACAGATTGTTAGCAGATTCATGAAGGAATGCTTTGCTTGTGGTATTGTATGATATAATTACTTAATCATATTTCTTTTATTCTTTTGAGCTGCTTGGGGTGGGCTCTAGTACTAGTTAAAAATTGTTTCTTGCTTCCTCCCTCACGCATATAGACCTCTCAACTTCAGCGAGTCTCTTTACGAGACTTGTTTAAATGCAGTCTAGAACTGTGCTTCTCTTGTGACTTCTGGAGGACTGTCAGTGTCTGGCAGACTCATTAATCAGACTCATTACTACCACTATAATACTCATTAATACTATAATACTCATTAATACCACTATAAGATGTGTCTCACCTAGCATTAACAATCTGAAATTTAGGCAACTATTCAAAGTTGTTTGTTTGACCTCCTTTTATAATCAATGGAGAGGATCAAGCACTTTCAGAAACTGGTGCTGCTCATCTTAGATAGGTATGTAAGATAGCCGGGATTCATTGCCCTCTGGATGTGCCCGTCTCTGATGTCCAGGTGCCTCACGTACTACCTACTGCATAGCAAGGCACTGAATGGTTTAGCATCCGCATGTCTCCTGGGCAGAGAGCCACCCTCATGCATTTGGTTGGCCAACACAGACAATTCCTACTGCATATAGTTAAAAGTGTAATATACATACAGGAATATGGTTATAAGAACATTATTCTAGTGTTATTGTAGTAATTACTATAATAGGTCCTTATCACTCCTTTACTAAATGATGGCATAAATGTCATCATAAATGCCTTGTTTATTCTCCTGCATAAAACAGAGCCTAGACTTGAGAAACAGTGGGCAGGAACAGAGCCTTGCCACAGATGTAGGAAACTGAACCTTTTCTAAACCAGAAGGGTCTACAGATCTTCTACTTTATGCTCCCCATAAATAACAGAATATTTCAGAATCATACAATAAGTTAAGACCACTTTGGCAGAAAGTTTGGCCACAAGTTAGCTATACAGGCTAAAGCATAGCTCTGAGAAGACTATGTAAGTGTTAGGCTAAAGACTTCAAAGATTAGAGAATGCAATTCTTCCCCAGGAAGTCTGTCCCCACTTCTAACCATCATCACTGCTAAGAAAGAGCTCTTTATCTGGATTTGCCAAAATTCAACTTCCAGCTGTTAACTTCCAGAAAGTCTATTGTGGCTTTCTTCCCTAGAACAAAGAACCCTTTAAACTTACATTTTTCTCTCTCTATTGTAATCAAATCACCACTTAGCCCTCTTTTTCATAATGGGTGTGTGAATACTGACTTCAATGGAAACAGGATTGAGTTGCTAATTTCCAGCTAGGCACTGAAAATATTTTTCTTATCAGCAGTCTTGCTCCATCACATGCACACATTAGCTTATTATTGTTGGGCTGCTCACATGCTGGGTTGAGGGCTGACACTGTTTGTTTTTGTTTTGTAGAAGAAGGAAGCTCTGAAGCATTTGTTTTGGTGGGGGGGAACATGCAAAGAATAATACACATTCCTTAAGCAGAGAGGAAGAAAGCCTTAACAAAAATTATATCTGGGAACTGTGTACCATAAAGCATCCATTTTAATGCATGCACTTCATGCATCTGCCTTCATCTGAACCAAACCTTTTGGAGTAGTAGAACAATATTTATTTTGGAAAACCGCTCATGAAGTCCTGTATTTAAAAATAAGTCTGTCTCACTGTTTCTAAATTTGTAAACACTAACTCAGATTGTGCCCAAATGAGCCTAGATGGCACGAGACATAAACAGAAATGACAGTTGATCATATACTAAGTATAACTGAGATCTGAACAAAAGATTTTTTTATATCTGTTGTTTCAAATGATGGACACCATCTTAACAGAAAGAAGGTAACTGGAAGTGAAAGAGGAGGGTTAACAGAGTAGACTGAGGAAATACAAAATGGTGTATAGTTATAGCAGAAATACTTGTATTTGTGCACACACACACAGACACAAAAGAGGAAAGTGAAGTTATTCTTTGTTTGGAAAAGCATCAGTGGAACTGAATATGAGAGAAAATTATTTCAAGAAGAAGCTCAGGAGAGCTCACCAAGGAGAAGTTTTGCTGACATTCATGAGCATTCAAATCTGGATATGGTATTTTACCATGGAAGCTGATTTTTAATCTAGTTACCCTGCCTGCTTTCTATCCAAACTGTAAGAACCCAGAACACAGCTGCGTCTTTAGACAGCCAAAATGAAGACTTGCTCACCATCATTGCTTCTAGCTTCAACTGGCAGATAAATGGGAGAAAGTAAAATATGTTCACAGCTAAAAAAGAGTTCATGCCTCGGGGCAAAAGATATGGGCACTCATTGAGAACTCAGAAGTTTCATTCTTTTATACTTTACACAGGAAAGTTAGTAATTCATAAAATAATATTTATTCATTCATAAGAAATCACTTTCTTCTGAGCAAAATTATTTTTTTTTAAATTAATGAAACCATACATTGTCTAATTTAACAAATGTAAGAATGATGACCTTAAAACATTAATGTAGAGATTCAAACAGAACAAGACTGTTGTAATACTTAATTTAATTACAGTGCTTTGTATTGCTGAACATGCCCAAATCCACTCAAGGATTTTCTAACAATGAGAATGTTTTTATCTCTTTTTCATTTCGATTCTCTCACATAATTCAGTTCATATTTATTTTCTTGGTATGTTGAAGACCTGTTTCTACAGAATAAGATAGTAGGGTGAGGGAGCTGGACATCGGCTCTAATCTCACATACAGCAATATATAGAAGCCATCTGGATAAAATTACAAAACGAGGGGTTACAAATCATATCTTTCTGACACTTCCATAAACTAACTTCTGTAAAATTTGTACGCACCTACATCTCATCAGACGGTATTCGTGGCAGCTCTGTTGACAACATCATCTGATGCTATTGTCTATGGGGCTGTTTGGATGGAATAAACACAGGGGAACGGGACCATCTGAGACTTTTTGCAGCTCCAAGAACCTGCGCTGTGCTTGGGACCAGGCCCATGAGAAACGTGGCAGGAGGTGAGTGCATTAATCTGTGTGATTATAGAGTTACCTTCCAAAGCAGTTCTAAGATGATTATTATGATTGGATAAAACTTCAGATTTTGATTTTCTTTTTATTTTGAAATTTGTTCTGTGGTTCAAAACTACTATATCAAAAACATTATGATCTTCCTTGAGCTAACAACTCCTTTGGGAGAACATGATCAAATGAGGAAATATAAACAAAGGGAAATGTTGGAAAACACAGGAGAAATCAGACATTTGCAAAAAGGTCCCTTTGGCTAGCTGGAAGGAAAGGGAAGTAGGAGTTTCCCAGTTTCCAGGGAAAAAAATAGCCAGAATTTTTAAAGTTTTCAAAGTCTGCTTGGTTTCTTTCCTCTATTTGTTTTAGGAGGAAGTATGGCAGCAAAAAAGAGAATGAAACTGAAACAACTTTCTCCCACCAGTTTGTAGAATAGTCTGAAATGGCTTCTCCTCGTCCACAAAGACATCTATGACAATTCCTAGTGAGCAATATCCTTTCACAAAATGGTATGTATCCCCCAAATGGGTCCAACAGTCTGTTTTCAATATAATCATGAAAGATGTCCAAAAGCTGTAAAGTTCTGATAGAAGAACAGATGCAGATAGAAATTTGTCATTTCCAGTGTTCAGGAAACTGTTCAACTTTGGTATCAGTTCTCAGAATAAATGTGAAAGTTTGCACTCAGTTACATTCTAAATATTCTAAGAAGTTATATAAAAACTGCAGTCCATGAGTACTTCAAAAGTTCTTTTGGGGAAAAAAAAAGTAAATCCCTAATTTGAACCCTGATCATAGTTGTATAATCCATATGAAAATAGTAGTTTTCATCTTAACTCTCTGTAAGTGCCTTTAATAAAGGTATCTACACATATATATTTCTATATCACATTGACTTTTACAACAACAACAGAAAAAGAGGTTTTGGGCATGATTCTTGTTTCTTATTTAGAAATAAAATAAATCTTCCTACTATAGGTACTGTACCCTAGAAATGCCATTTTTCTCCAGCCACTAAGAGTGTCTGTGTGTGCAAAGCACAGGCAGCAGTCTCACATGTTCCAGTATATTCCTGACGTAAGATTGGTGATTATGGACATTTAGCAATTGCTAAAAATAGCAGCTACTCCTTTGATTAAATCTATGAATTTCAGAATCTGTTAAATAGTGCAAATGTTCAGCTTTCAAAGACACTCAAAATACAACTAGTCTGGTCAATTAAATATGCCTCTGAATTTAGATCCAATGTTTTCACAATATATCAGCAATGAATAATTTCTTTCAGGAAGAAATGAAAAACCTTAAAAAAGCTTAAACTTCTCTCTCTTTTTTTTTTTTCAATAAGTAGAAGTTCTGAAATGAGTTATAAGGATTTCAATAAAAGTTTCTAACAGGAGTTAGTTACCGTAATTACCAATGGGAGGAAAAAAAAAGCCATACTTCCTCTAATTCCTCATCATTTTCTCCTTTGGCTGTCTCATGCTATTTCAGTATCAGTTTGAACATATTTGCGTTTGACATTAACCTTTGTACTTATACTTTGTGATATAAAGTACATTCCTTTTATATGAAGAATTAAGTTTTCTGTTTCCTACATTTTATTACACAAGATGTTGTATCTGAATTATTTTCATAAATATTTACCTGCAGACTTCCATTTTACAGAATGTAATTAAAGCCAAAGACAGTTTCACATGACTAGAGTATTCACAAATATTTCATTAACCCCCCAGAAGCCTGGTCTATTGAACACACTAGGTAACAGTTCTAGAGACTTTTCCTCTTTCCACATGTTGTCTCAAACGTGGTCTGTGCACGAAAAAGGTAGCTTGGTTAAATGATTATAGCAAACTGTTCTGNTGACTAGAGTATTCACAAATATTTCATTAACCCCCAAGAAGCCTGGGTACACTAGGTAACAGTTCTAGAGACTTTTCCTCTTTCCACATGTTGTCTCAAACGTGGTCTGTGCACGAAAAAGGTAGCTTGGTTAAATGATTATAGCAAACTGTTCTGTGTGACTCTTTGAGATAGAGGACTAAGAGAGTCTCGAGGAAAAGTTCTGCTGTCCCTCCTCAATCGGTGCCAATCTACATTACAATCAGTAGAGTTATTGGAATAGCGGTGACTGCTGACAACACAGGGATACACGGCAGAGCAAAGTCTTGTTACCACATCTATGAATGAGGTGGGAAACAGATACTTTGAAACAGATGCCTTTACAAGCAGAGATAGTAGTCTACTGATTCACAAAGACTAATTTTAGAAAAGACAGCTCTTAAGTCTGAAACAAAAGGTTGTTTTCCTTAGTTTGCAATATTATTTTGGTGAAAGACGCATTCTTTTCATATATGATCCCTAAAAAAAAAATACCAAAAGGGCAAGTAGGATCCCATATTCTCAGGTGCGAAGAGAGGTTCTACTCTGTTACTTGTGTAAAGCTATTTGCCTGTTCTTTCCATTCTCCCAGGCTTGCAACTCCTAATGTATATTGCTGAATTGAAAAAAAAGGAAAAGCTGAAGTTGAAAACCATGTATTATAGTAAAAAACTTTAGAGACTATTAACCTATTCTAAAGGTTAAGTGATGTTTTGCGTAGGCCCTCAATGTCATGGGAAGCACAGAGCTGACAAGTGCTGTAAGACAAAGGCTAAAAAGAGCGCAATTGCTTGAAGTTAATACAGGGAATATTCAGAATAGAAATAAGTTGTTTTTAACAATGAAGATAATTGTTAAAGCTAAACGGAATCATTCACTAAGGGTATCAGTAGATTACCTGTAACTAGCATTTATTGAATGAGTGTGGATTACTTTTTCCTAGTTTCTGACATGTTTCAGTTGAAGAATGTTTGTCTTTCAATGGTTATTTCTGTTTTCATAGTTCATTATTTTATGAGGAATAACTTAGCAAACAAAACTCAATTACTGATTTCATTTTTTGTGAAAGCTTTCAAAGTCATGTCTAAGACTGAGTTTATGTATCGTTTGTTGAGAATGTATGTTTAAATCTAATATTGGTTTAATTTGTTTTCTTGCCAATTTCAATATAGCAAAACAGATGTTAAAGGGCTAGAATTTGTGTTTGATCTGAAGGTGGGGCCAAAAATTTTGCTAACAATGAAAATGACATTCATTAATATTTGGCAAAATTGTTGAACCACACTAGCTACTGTTTAACTCAATTTATTAATAACTGACAAGCTCTCTAACAAGGTTTTCTGGCAAGAATGAAACAAAGGAAATGAGCCAGAACAAGTGCAATCAAGAAAATGTAAATAAACTTTAGGATAAAAACATGGTATGTTTGAACTTGGTATGAAATATCGACAGCTTCCTCCAGGAACTCTGCAGGTGGAGGAAAAAGCTCTGACATCTTCTGTGGAGAGGCGGAAAAAGAAAGACAAGTCTTTGCAGGGAAACAATGGGATCATCTCACCCACTCCATCAAGCTCATGTCATTGCAAATGGCTCAGCACTTTGTTCTGGCATTTAGAAGTTACAGAATCTCTTCTGTGCTTTCAATTAAAAGGATTTTAAAGGGTTTTAAAGAGTGTAGTTCTGTAGTCACTGCTTTGCAATGATTTAATTCAAAGGTCCCTGTGGAGAGACTGAGGGACTTGGTCATTAGTGACTGCAGTTTAAAGGAAAAGATGCTGCAAAGGACTGGATTCTTAGCCCACTTCATGAACTACTGCTGTTCACTGTGATTTGGTCCAGAGTTGTCAAGATTTACAAGCGCTTGCTGACAGCTTGCTGATTTTCTGCTCACCCTTAGCTGAATTTTTACACTGTTCTACAATAGTGAAAACACTGATTTTTTTTGAAGCTTGTCTTGATTTACAATGAATTTTATAACTATTATCTATCTGTATTAAGTTTTCTGAATGCTGTAGGTACTTGCTTTTAACTTAAAACTTCTGCCTGAGACTGAATAACCTCACTCCAGACTCCTCCCTCGCCTTCTGGGTCAGTGGCTTGAGATCTGTGTCCTAGTAACTGCAAGTCCAAAAAGTTAACAGCAAAGTACTGTACAGGAATGAGTCAGTTATGAATCAGCAACATCACTAGGATATTTTAACTTCAGGGTGATCTCTGTGTAGGTTCATACTGACAATTACCTATGTATCTGCAGCTGATCTTAAAGTTGATCTTCATTGTTCACATGTAAACACACCTGTAAGGACAGATGTACCCTGTACCCATTCTTCATTTTCCTCTGCAGCTATCACTTAGCCTGCAGAGGTAAGAGGTAGCACTGAATGTAGATACCAATTAATAACTGTTCCAAACAGGTAGTCAGAGAGGGATATCAAAGCTACCCCTACAATATGTGTCTTCTGGAGATCCTCCACCATAAATGTTTCACAGGGAGCAATGAGAACCTATTAAAAAAAAAAAAAAAAAGCTAAAATATAAACTCTACAACAAATTAATATTAAGATTAGAATTAAAGAAAGTTGGAAACTATAATAATTTAAGCACAATTTATAAGCCTAATTTCCTCCATGTCACTCCCAGATAATAAATACTTTTCTTTTGGCTTGGAAAAGCTGTGGAAAAAAAAAGTTAATTTAAGGCTCATTAGTTTATTTTTAGTAGCTTGAGATCTAAGGGATTTGAAAACATTTCCCTTTTCTAATAGAACATGCCTTCCTGTATACCAAGGATGTCCACTGACCTCACTCCCTCCTGGAAGGTGCCATTGATCCATGACAGAAATCCTGTGAGGGCTTTGAAAACTAAATAGGAACCAGAAAAAAGGTATTATCATGCTTAGCTGATTATAACACTGGAAATAAAGTTTGACTGTGAGTTTGCCGAGGAGAAGGAGTAGTGCCTGGAACAAACAAGCACTTCCTGTGTTTGCCTGGAAGAAGCCTATCTTCCCTCTGCTTATATAATAAGAACATTACCAGCTAATTTGCCCGTAGCTGAAAGGGATTTCTGTTTTTAGCTCTGGGTCTGTGGCAACTGTTTTGTTTTAAATGAAAATTAAATGGGAACATACATCTAAAAAACCGTTGAGCCATAATTGAAGTGCATTAATGGTAATTACTTCTTTCTTTCACTCATCATTTTGACAGAGAAATCCATTACCCCTCCATCTCCATGTTTCCACAAATTACTCTTCCCTGTGGATGTGTGGTGACTGAAGGAAATCATGGCTTTGTTCTTTTTTTTTCTCTCTCTTTTTTTTTTTTCTCAGTGCAGCTCTGTTCTCCCTGTAGTTCTTTCCCTGGGGACACAACTGAAAATATCAATAAAATGTATAAATAGTTTAATACTTTGATAGGAATATGAGGGGAAAATCATGAAGCACTGAAGTGGAAGTGTGAATGCTGGGTAATGGGACATGTAATATATTTGTTATTGCTCACGGCCATATATTAATTGTATGATTTATTTCAAACTGCATCATCTTGACAGTAAGAGATATTTTCCTGAGACAGCAATTTCACCATGTGAGATCCTCTTAGGGATCAGGTAAGTCTGAACACAGCATTTTCGTTTCTTTGCTCAGGATCTTTTCAAATGTGCTCTGGTACTCAAGGAAACCAAATTATCCTGACTGGTCCAAAATACAATTCCTTCACTTGTTGGTTGATGAGTCTTAGTGGACTAGCTTAGGAAAACACTCATGGAAGAGTTGGAGAAGGTCTCTATTAATATTCAGAAATAGCTACTTTAAAGAGAGCAAGAATTTAACTAAAACATTTTTCCCTGTACTGTGGATAAGATGAAAGAAATTGCACAAACTTTCTTAATGCTTCAGTTTCCTCGACTATTGCTTATTCTTTGTGTCTAAGGGGCATACAACAATGATTATTCTCTTCTTGCTTTTATGGATATGTTTATCTCAGTATTTTTTTCTTTAGACCAAACAACTTCATTATATTTGGGTTGTTTTTTATTTTTATTATCTTTTCAATATTTGTTTCTATGCTTCCTGTATTACCATCAATTATTTAGGCAAGAAGACTCTCTCAGTACTTTATGTCTCCTCTAGTTTACAGCTAATTAACTGTGTCCATGTGGACTCAGAGAAGAGATGCACAAGTATTATTTCCCTTTCTCACGTCTTCCTCTCTCCCCCTGGTAATACTTCAGTCAGTTCCAAAGTTACAGTAGGAGACCAGGGTAAGTCTGAGGTATCAACAGGAAGGAACATTTCAGGCAACTCCACCCTTCTGACAGTTAAGCCTCTAATCTAAAACAGTCATCTACGATCCCTATATTCACTGCAGAGAAGAAAGGCATCTTGAGGAGGAAAACTCACCTGCCTTGGCAGCTTAATGCATAGATCCAGTACTGCAGGGTGGTTATCCTTTTAAGATGTTTTTCTCTTTCCACAGGCAGCCGATTCAGGAGGTCTCTGTTGCTCAGCTGAACCAGAGGTCTATGGTTACTTGTTGTCACCAGAGATGGCAACTAGTCTGAATCAAAATATGGCCTTTGTTCACTGCCTGGTAGATGGCTACATCAAATGCTATAAGTCAATGTACCTTGATACCAGTTAAGAACCAGACCGGAATCAGTAAATTTAATGCCCAAATTCAGTCTATATGTTTTGAATAACGTCTCAGAATTTGAGATATTTACTAGACTTCACCGCCGTCAGAAGTCCTGAGGAGAGCTCATACAAAAACTATAGGCGGTTCACTAGAAATAACAGAAAAATGATGGTACTATTTCTTTAACATATTGTGCTTCCCATATTAATTATTTACTTGGTAAAATGGGTTTGAATATGTGGAAATTCAAGTAAGTGTTCAGTCAGACTCTTGCATAGGATTGGATTGTTTGTCCTAGGAAGTATCTGATCCCCAAAATATTCCTTGTTACCCATTCAAACCTTATGCAAGCTCTAATATGTTTTTAATATCATGAAATATCAGGAAATTTTCATGGCATATGCTTTGAAATATAGCTTATCACAAAATACAATCTAAATGATCAGTTTCACTGAAGGTATATCAGATTTTAGATGCAATTAGATGCATGTTATCTTTGTGCCTTATCATCTTTGGGTCCACGCTGAAGTTTCAGGAAATGTTTACATGTGTTACTGTGATCATGTGTACACTAATACTGTCATATTTATGAAGAGTAAACGAGTAGACTTTAAAAGACAGTGGAATTAGCTTCTTTTCAACTTCCCTCTTTAAAGCTGAAGGGAGACTTGAACTCTTATCGAGAGGGAACCAGTCACCCTAAATGAATTACCAGTCTAATACAAAGCTAGCGAGTAAGGTGGATTACTAGCTGGTTGAGAGCACTCCTGGGTAAATCTAGATAGTGCTCTTGGGCATAAGCGCAGTGTATGTGACACTTCTTGGAAGCTGTGGAGTTATCCCCTGTAAAGCTCCGAAACACATTTTAGCAGGTTACATGTTTAATTGCCACTTGAAGCTATTTATTTCCAAGAGCTACGAGGTGGCGTTCACAGATTCTTAATGAAATGAAGGAAAATATGAAGGCCCTGAATTGTAGGCCCCTGTGTAAATCTCCCAAGTGTCTTTTAGTATGTTACTCTTATAAATCTGGCACCAAATTTTGTAGCCTGCTGTCCAATGACAGTGACAAAACTAGTGATTTGGTAGAGCAGGAATGAACCACCATGCAGTTAACTATCCAAACATGCATACCAAACAACACACATTTCTTTTTGGTGACATATTGATAACATTGATTTTCTTGTTTTAAGAGAAACATATTTTTAATCATTTACTTAAACAGAGATGTGATTGTATCCTAAATTTCCCTTTTTTTCCACATTGTGCCTCCTTGTCTTACACATCTTTTTCCTCACCTACTGCAGTTCCTACAGGAAACAAATTTCCTCCCACAGTCACCCACACTCCTTCTGTCCCATCAAACAATACAAGATTACATGATTATATAAACTAAATAGATTTAAAAAATGAATTGCAGTCTTCTTAGTTTCAGTACACTCTGGGCAAAATTCTGGCATCTAGTTTAGCTGGACCCATTTCCACTGTATTTTGTGATTCCAAAGTTTTTGACACTTATTTTCCTGACATCCTGTGAAATGGAGAAGAACAAACATGTTTAATTGATAGGAGAAGTAAATGGCATTTTTTTTTCTGAGAGTAGAGAGATGCTTGCGTAAGGTGGCTCAGCAAGACATCTGCATACTGTGGATTTATCCACACTCCTTATAAACCTGAAATGGACCATTTGTGGACTCTGCGAGCAAGTCACATGGGCTTGGCCATTTAGAATCACCTGGAACACAGCAGAGATTGTCAGCAGAGAAGTGTCATAAGCAGTTTCCTGACAAAGATACTGGAAAATATGAGCAAGCAAGGATATGCACTGAATTCCCAAGTCCTAGGGTACTATTCTAATTGAGTTTATTCTTCTGCAGTGTACCTTGCAGTTCAAATGCTTGTATTGCACTTTTCTGCATTGAATTGAATTAAAAATAAAGGATTTTCTTGTCTTAGAGTAGAAACAAAGTCTAAAGACTTTCCCTGATATGTTGCACCAACTGAAGGATAAAAAGGAAAAACTTCCTCTGGGAAGGCTAAGGAAGGACAGAAATTAGTCTACAGTATGATCCAATATCTTAAGGGAATATTGCAGACAGATGCTAGAGCAAATTCATCTTACTTATTTTTAACCATCTAAATCCTAGGCGCTAAGTCTAACTTTGCCAGTGAAGCTTCCTCTTATAATTAATGTGTCTTCTGGAGTGGGGAGTGAGATTTGTCATCCACTTTAGTAGCTTTAGAATTGCTGTTGAGTTTGTAGTAATTAGCATGTCAGCCAATTACTACCAAAAGGGTTAGAAAAAAATACCCTCAGCTTTTTCTTAGATATTTGTCTGTTAGACACGGTTTCAGAGGACAAATCTGTCCAAGGTAAAAGTCACCCGAGATAGGTGAACATCAGACATATTTGTCATTTCAACACAGTTCTGATGCAATCATTCTGGGATTTCTTTCCCCAAGATTTAGCAATGGGTCTTTACTAATTGGTTATGGTAAAGGTTATAAGTATTTGTGTACTAATGGTGGGTAAGACTGGAGAGAATATGTTACCAAGAACAGTAAAGAAAGGAGGAACATGCTGGCAGGAAGATCACATACATTGCATGGTGAATATCACAGTGAATATCACAGAGAGTTATCATGTTGATTTATACTAGTAGCTGTTAAGGCAAGGCCTGATACTTTCCTACATGTCTATATGTCACTGAACTGCCAGGTTGGTGCCTGAAGTTGGTGCCTGAAGTTCGTGCCTTCTGAGTAACACACTGATCAGCATTGCCTTTGCCATCCCATCCGCTTTTATCTGCTTGTCTCCTGCTCAAAGATTAGGCTGCAAGATCTTAGTACCAACCTTGGTCTAGTTTGTATATTACGGAGGACATGAAGCCCAAGTCTTTGGCTGGAGACAGTCTCCTGTCCTCAAAACATAGCTCAGTAAAATAACTGTATGACAGATTTTGTATATGAGGCTTGTTATAAAATACCTTCTAAAACTGCAGTGGTTTTTCTGGGAAACCTAAGTATTTAGTGAGTTTTGCTCACATTAGGAGGCTGGTTAAATTGACAGTGAGTTCTGAGGAAGTCTGTCAAATCTGTGAAAGATTTTTGAAGTGTTAGGTCAAGTCTTAAACAGGAGGTAAATCTATAGTAGGCTCAGAACATTATAAAACTCTCAGCTTATGTGATACAGATGTCATATTGGTGCATTTGACTGTTCAAAAAAACAACCTTCTTCCCACCCTCTTTATAAAAAGATCTGAGAAAAACTAAATTCTTTGGTCCACAGGAAAAATAAAATCTTGATTCTGGCACCAAAATTGTCTTAATTATGCTTTATACTTGACAACTATTTCCTTATACTCTAAAACTCTGCTCTAAATCCCATGAGCACTGAAGCACAAAAATGAAGCTGATTTAATGCTCCAAGTGTGTTTTGTTCCCTAGCACAAGATGAATAAAATTTAGTGCTCCTAGAGGTCAAAACCCACACATTGTAGCAGACTTTGTGTAAATCTTTTAGATAAGTTTAGGATGGCTGCTGTTATTTTTGTAACCTTCCTTTGAACCATATCTTCCTCCTCAGGTACTTCATATTCTACCTTGGAGACATAAAACTCCCAGAAGCCAAGTTATTTCTTTCAGCTCTTTCACAGTACAAAGCAGACATCCAGCAATCCCAAGGGTCACACAGTATTGCTACCTTTTGCATCAGTTCTTCAGAAGGCAGAGCTCATCCCTTATCATTTCTTATGCTAAATTGACAGAATCTACCTGAAGGAGCTACAGGCTACGGCTCATGTTAAATGAGGGCACAGGGGCGCACATGGACTGTCTGCCAATTCAGCTGGAACTCTGAACAGAAAGCTATGCTAGCATGGCACCCATTATATGTCTAATATAATGTTCAGAAGAGAAATCTCAGCTTTATAATAAGTTGAGAATTGAAGAACAGACTTTAGCAAAAAAAAAAACAGAAAAAAGTCAAGAATGGGCAAATTAATGCTTCATTGTAATTTTGTGTATATAATCGTACGTCGTGTAATTTTGTGATTAACATCTTAGGGTCTGTGTGACATGTTTTGGAGTATTTAATAGATTGGATAAAAATAACTGTATAAGCATTTTACACATGAGAATGGTAAATTATCCACTTTACCTAAGAGTTTTGTGAGGTTAAGTGTATTAAAGACCATGAAATGTTTAAATATCACAGTATGGGGGGGTCACAGGATTGTATAATCATAATTTCATGTGCAGAAATCATCATTGCATTATTCACTCCTAAACCAAGGCTACAGTCTGGACAGCTTTTGCTTATTTTTCTCTCTCTCTCTGCTCCTTTTTTTTTTTTTTTTTTGAGAATGAGTATTTTTGGAAAGTCTTTATCATTCTCCTCAGAAAGACAGTTCCAGGGACATTAACTGGAACAAATTAATCCAGACCTAGGACAAAATGATGCTTACAACCACCGCTAACGCTCTAAACACATGTGGTTACTCTCTTCTTTTCTGAAATTTGGACCTTACATTCTTGGCTGCTTGGCCGTGGCTTTACCTGGCTGTGGACTATCACCCTCAGGTTGTGTGAGCTGTGACTCCAGAGCTGTCTCCTTGGGAGCTGGGAGGTGTAGATCTGAACCTCCTCAGCTCCAGCTGTGTGAAGCTAAAAAGTGAAAAATGTGTTTTATTTTCTTCCTCTGGCAATATTTGGGCTAAAGCGGCCATTGTTGCTTTCTTTTTTTTTTGGTGAACCCCAGAATTTTGGGTCTTACTAGATTCTCTTAGAGCATGCGTACCCAATGGACATTGTAGATCCAAAATAGCTTTAGGTAGCTATTTGGTACATAAATACTCATCAAATACTGCTGCCTGTGTCACATTAACAGATAGCACAAGCTTTTAATTGCCTAATTAGATTTCTAGGTAAACATCTTGGTGTCTATGCGCCATCTGGTACATCAGCAGTTCTCGGGGCGGGGGGGTGAAATTTCAGCATTTTTCTGGAAAAACGGCAGAGTAGGCAAGTGACTGCTATTTGGATCTCACCCCTTACCCTTTAACAAATTTAGAAATTTTACTGAGCTTGCTACTGAGTCCTGCATGCATAAGTTCTGTGAATATTTACTCTGCAATGGGATTTTGCTTTATTGTTTTGCTAAGGAATTCACTGAAATTTAGAGCTTTTCTAGTATCACTCCAAGGAACATAATGGCATTTTTCAGCAGAAATAACAAACAACAGTCACCTTTTCTGTTTCAAAAGCAGGAATGTGACTGCATTTTTTTTTAATGTGCTGGGGTAACAGAGAAGGGGCAGATTTGTCAAAACTACTTATTTTACAGGGTGACATTTAGCATGAACAGGTTAGCAAATGGCTTGAATTTGTCTAAAAAGAGAAAACCTGAAGTGTGACAATAAACATCCTAGCAAAGATAAAAGGAGTATTTAAAATTGGTTTCATTAAACTGCAATTATGACTTCTACTTTTCGTTCTCAGTAGCTTCAGTGAGACCTTTGTAGTGTTTTTTCTTTTTAAAGGGAAATAAAAAGGACTCTCACTCTGAACGGATAAGAAGTAAAATCCTATACTTTTACATGCTCCTGAGTTTGTGTCAGATTTTGTAGTTTTTAGATTGTCCTTATGAATTAGTCCTTTGGAAAGTCTTAAACTGCAACCAAGGAAATATAAAGAAATAACTCTGCCTGTGTAAACAAAAATACTTTAATGAATACATGTAATCCATAGAACTCGAGATACAGATGTATCCTTTGCTGTAATAGTTTATAGTGCTCAGTTGCACAAGCTACCAAGAATGGTCAGCTATGCTTTCTGTTTTAAACTCTACACTTCCCCCTGCCGAGGTCTGAGGCCTCAGACCATTCCTCTCCTATGACCAGTCCCATGTTCAGTGTCTTGAATGCTTTCTCATGAGTCTCACCCAGAGATGCTTGCATACAAAGTCAAACAGTCCTGGGATACAAACTGAAAACAAAACAGATATGGAAAAATGTGTGTGTTAACGACTCAAATGCAGAACGAGCAGTCCAGGCAAAGGTTTCCACATCCAACCTGCTGGGACTTGGGTAATGGGAAGCACCTTTACAAAACCTTCAGTAAGTTTTACCTCAGACGAACTCAGCACAAGAAAAAGTCATCATAAACTCACATTGAAAGACCTAAGAACGATTCAAAGAACAGCTCAGTCTACTCTTAGCTGGAACAAATTGTTCAAAGAATCAGACTGATTAAAAATCATAGACACCATTAATGCAGAGTGCAGACTCCGCCAGTAACACACTCAATTCTGTCATTCACTGCATCTATTTTACTTAAACTCCATACTAGACATCTAATCACTAAAGCTCTACCTCTGAAGGGATGAGTTAAAGATAGGTTTTCTAGTTTGTCCAAACTGATCTCAGGCACCCAGACAGATGGTAATTAAAGAAAGGGAAACGATGCACTATTATGCCTCTATGAGCCCTTAAGTATTTGTATGTGTCAGAAAGGGTTTCTCTGCATTCCACTTGCTTTTTGGTATTAGAGCAAAGGGAGCTTAATACGGAAATATGTTGTGACCGACTAGTAGTGGGAGGGAGAGTTTAGAAACTTATCTGGATCATTACACTATCAAATGGTATAATATCTTATTATATGTGCAATTCTGGACAGAACTGGAATCAATATAGTAGAGACTAGACCTGAATATATAAACTGATGGAAGACAATAAATAGATAGAAAGACATATAGACATAAATATTTATCTATCTATTGTAGTAACTATCACTGTAGTAATGCTATTTGTCTGTCCATCTGTCATTCTATCTATCCATCTATCTATATTTCTATCTATCTTTAGGAGCAAAGTACAGTCTTAGCAGGAAAATAAGATCTCTAGGCAAGAAAGTGAACAGCAACCTGGCTTGAACAAATCTTGGTCAATAATTCTTGACAAATAATTCGTTTGATATTTTTTTCCTTTATAGTATAAGTAAGTCAGCCAGCTTACTGAATTCATTTTCCATTCAAATGTATGTAATGAACTGCTGTTGAATACTGAATGATTTCTTCAAATATTTCTGTAGTTATTACAACTGTAGACACTATAAAGCCAGTATCTTTAAACTGATAGAATGGTCTGTTTAAATTAGCTATTCTGGGAAATATGAAGGTAGAAATTCATTTGCCAAAATCTTCCTATGTCAAACTATCCTGCCAGGCCCAGACAAATGGGGGTGAATCCTTGAAAAAAAGGATAGTACTGGCAGACTACTCCATTGCCAGCTTTTTTAACTTAAAGTGATGCCATAGCTTTCTTATATAGGTAAAAAAAAAAAAAGAACCAGCTGGTTAATATGGATAGAACACAGCCAAATTGATAGTCTTCAAAATGTTTCTATCAATCAGGATAAAAACACTCAATATCTGTAATTTTAACAACCTTCTGTTTTGTTTGGTATGTGTTAACACAGACCATTACTAATTTTTTTTAATTGCTATTTTTTCAACCAGTAAGCAAATCCTACATACTGTGTTGCCTGGAAACTGATAAAAGGAAAGTCAAACGTAATCAGAAGGAACTATCCAGTTATACACAAAAATACTGTTAAAACTGTGTGAATTGAATACAATCTAGCTCAGCTTTGTGTACAAATTACAGCGTGTCATTTCAACTTAGTTATGCACCTGGCTTAATGTAATTAGCGACTATGAAGTTAAAGTGATAATTGCTCTGTTTGCCAAAGACACAGAAACATAGGCTGTAGTTTATTATGTTTTTTAAATGAACCCAGTGAACCTTTTTTCTTTAGGTAAATTTGTTCGATTATTTGTTTTTTTCTTTTTGTTTTATGACAGGAAGAAAAAAGTCAACAGCTTGTAAGTGTCAAAGGAAGGTCTTGAGGAAGACCTAAAGGAAAATTCCATTAAGAAGAAAATAATTTGTCTGGGGTTCTACCTTTCTATTGAACATATGAATATAGCTATCTATAAAGAGCATAATGTCCAATATCTCTTAATTTTAATTTAACCACAGAACCAACAATTAGGTGAGTAACAGAATTTCCATCATAAATTCACTTTTTATTAAAATAATAATAATAAAAATGTTGATTTTAATTTATTTTCCCCAGAAAAATAAAAAATCCTTGAAGGACAAAATGTAGTAATGCTGAAATAACATGTTCCAACTTTCTAAAATAAGTATTTTGGCTTTTCATTTCAGGCAATATTTTTAAAGAGATTTACTATATTTTAAGTAAGATATAGAAGCTTTGTAAATAAAATGAAAAAGCACCAAAATATTTAATTTACCCAAACCAAAACATTTTAAATATTTTCTCTGTGCAAAATCTCAGGTTTATTCTAGGTCAGAATGAAAACAGATTCCAGAATTGCCACATTTCCAATAAAACAATTTTCCTCAACTCTAACTATAAAGCATATATCTGTTGAAAATGTAGCAGCTACTTAAGGCTCCAAAACTGTGATAATAATGGTGTACAACAATTTTGCTAAACTGGTTTTGGCAGTAATCCTAACATAATCAATTGAAGATATTTAAGGAAGGCTTCTGTTATAATTATAAATTCTAAACTACTTCTGCCTGAAAACAAATAAAGAAAGGAGGAAAAAAAAGGTCACCACTGTAAAATTCAATGCAAGGAGAACATTTTTATCAGCTCTGGATTAGATAACTAGAGAGCAACAATTCTGTGTCATCTTGTTCTCTGCATCTGGCCAAGGCCACCATAATTTGAGAAATAAGTTCTAAAAAAAGAATTCATATGTAGTTCCAATGTGCTCAATATTTTACATGTCCTGTTGAAGATGAGTACATGGGCATGCACATATGACTGTGCGTATGGTATCTCAGATGTGTTTGATCTCTAATCTCTACATCATCTGAGGGTTGTGATGAATCCCATACCATGATATTGTTCTCATGGGGGACTTCAACTACCCTGCCATCAACTGGAAGGACAACACAGCCAGGCACAAACTGTCCTGGAAGTTCCTGTAGAGTGTTGATGATAACTTTTTGACAAAGATTGTGCAGGAGCCAACAAGGAGATGTGGGCTACTGGACCTTGTGCTAACAAATAGAGACTTGTAGGAGATGTGAGGGTGGGGGATAGCCTCGGCTGCAGTGACCATGAGTTGCTGGAGTTCAGGATCCGATGAGGAGGAGGCAGGGTTGCAAGTAGCCTTGCAACCATGGACTTCAGGAGGGCCAACTTCAGCCTCTTCAGAGACCTCCTCAGAAGAATCCTATGGGCTAGAGCTCTAGAAGGAAGGGGGCCCCAAGAGAGCTGGCTAGTGTTCAAGCATCACTTCCTCTGCGCCCAGCAACAGTGCATCCCTGTGCGTAGGAAGTCAGGCAGAGGGGGCAGGAGACCTGCGTGGATGAGCAAGGAGCTGGTGGCAATGCTCAAGCAGAAGAAGGTGGTATACAGAATGTGGAAGAAAGGGCAGGCCTCCTGGGCCTGGTAAATACAGGAGAAATACAGGAGCGTAGTCAGGGAATGCAGAGAAGTGACAAGGAAAGCTAAGGCGCGTTTGGAACGCAGTCTGGCAAGGGATGTTAAAAATAACAAGAAAAACTTCTTCAAATATATTAACAGCAAAAGGAAGATCAGGAAAAATGTGGGTCTGCTGGTGAATGGGATGGGCACCCTGGTTATGAATAACACATAAAAAGCAGAGCTGCTAAATGCCTTCTTTGCTTTGGTGTTTACCAAGGGCAGCCCTGTAGAGTCCCAGGCCCTAGAGACAAGAGAAGAAGCCGGGAGAGAGGAAGACCAATGGGATCCTGGGATGCATTAAGAGGAGCGTCTCCAGCAGGTTGAGGGAGGTGATCCTGCCCCTCTACTCAGCCCTGGTGAGGCCACATCTGGAGTGTCCACATCTTGTGTCCAGTTCTGGGTTCCATAGTACAAGAGGGATGTAGAGCTGCTGGAGAGAGTCCAGCGCAGGGCTATGAGAATATCAGGGGCCTGGAGCATCTGACCTGTGAGGAAAGAGCAGGGCCTGTTCAGCCTGGAGAAGTGAAGGCTGAGAGGAGACTTGATCAGTGTATATAAGTATATAAGTACCTCAAGGGAGGCAGAGAGGAGAATGGGGTTGGCCTCTTTTCAGTGGTGGTCACTGACAGAACCAGAGGAAATGGCCACAAACTGAAGCCTCAAAAGTTCCACAGGAACTTAAGAAAAAATTTCTTAATGATGAGGGTGACAGAGCACTGGAACAGGTTACCCAGAGAGTTTGTGGAGTCTCCTTCTCTGGAGATCTTCAAGACCCACTTGGACGCAGTCCTGTGCCACGTGCTCTAGCTGACCCTGGGTTGGACTAGATGACTTCTAGAGGTCCCTTCCAAGATTAAATGAGTCTAATTATTGTATTAATGCTAAGGTCTTGTCAGGACAACTGGAAGTCTATTCATTTTTAAAGAGGTCAGTAATGAAGCTATTTGCTGCCTTGAATGTCGTGATTGCCAGCAGTGGGAGAGCAATGGACTTACTGAATGCAGGAGCGCAAGGGCTCCGCACAAGTGGAAGACTTGTGATCTCCCTGCCTTTGAGATAGCTGCAGGGAAATCTGCTCAAAGGCCTTCTGACGTAGAAAACTTAGTTCTGGTGTATCTTTGTGAATGTCAAGGCTGTTTTGCTAACATTCTATGAGTGTGAACTCTGGTGTGACTATTTGTAAACTTTTTTTTTCTTGAAAAGCAATCTTTATAAAAGGTATCAACCTCTTGGATTTAGCTCCAGTATGAAATTGCACTGTTTCCTGTTTCCTCATGTGAGAAAACGTAGATTTTTTTTTTCCTAGCAGTTATATTTAGGGCAACTTTCACTTAAAAGATCTATGGAAATTACTCTTTCAAAAGTCAATGGGAGCCATGTGCAACCAAGGATAGAATTAGTTTCTCAATGTAAAATGATAATGGCTTATTTTATTTTTCTTCCTTTAACTTTGAACGTTATCAGGTTAAAAAAAGAGATCTCCTTCGCCTTTTAAGTTCTCAAGGCAAACATCTCACATTTCCTTAATGAGTTCTTAGCTTTATTGGCATAACACCATTGTATAGCATAATCATCCCACAAAAATCTTCAATTAAGAGATCTGCCTTATTATGTTTTTACTTGAGCCAGTATTAAATTTCTTTTCTATTGTATGTTTGTCTAGACCTACCCAGAACACGCTTGACTGTTTGTACAGTAACAGAAGTCCATTTTTCCAATAAAGATAAAAGAGAGGAGGAGGATAGAAGAAACCAGCTGGTAAAACTAACAGTGAATGCAGATTGCCCAAAGGAGATTTCTTCAAAGTATACAATGGTTCTCAGTTTAATTCTTCAGATATATTCTTTGCATAGTACTTAAATGGAACAAAAGAAAAAAAAAGAAAAAGGAAAGTAGTAGTATGTTGCAAGACCTCAACAGATAAAACAACTGAAACAACTTGCACAACAACTGCCCAGGACGGGAATATGTTCCAACAGAGACTTACTTTACTTACGTTTTAATTCTACAGTTGACATTAGAAAGCAGTAGAAAAAAAAATGTTACAAGTTTTAGGAAAGTCAAAGATGGAATTGAGGAATAAAGCCCTCTATGTGAAGACTGAAAAGAAAGAAAAGGCTGATCTGATATCTAACTGCTACCTGAGTGAGTTATGAGGTATGTTCCTACCATGCAATGGTCTTTCAGTGGGCAGAAGGAAGAGAAAATCTGAGGCTTAGGTTCTGAAAGACATTTCATTTTCTAGAGTAAAGTCCAAAAATAAAAAATATTTAAGCAAATGATTTAAATTTATGCAGAAACTAGACCTTTGCATTGAAGCTCTCAAACTGAAATTTTTCCAATTCTCTCCCACATGGTAAGAGATACAAGTACAATGATTTTCTCCAGGAAAAAAATTATTTACCTGACTAAAGTTCTGCTGGTACATAAAGCTGACATCATCTGGGCTGAATTTTCATCTTAAATCTATAGGCTTGAAAAGAGAATTTTAACCTACAGCCTGGAACAATTAACTGAGTATGAGAGCCCCCCCAGGATAGGCTGGCTTTCAGGGTATCTTTTATTTGTATCTAATAAAAAATGCATAAGCAGCACACAGCACAATATGCAGTGCTAAATTTTGCTTCTTGTATGGCAACAAACCAATTGTTAGACTGGACTAGACTCTTGGTGTTACAGCGGCCCAGCCCGAACAGTAGGGAGAACGGTGTCCCACCAAGACTAAACTACAACTTGCCCAACTGGTATTTTCCTGTGAGCATGAACTTTAGGAATATGAACTTGAACCCATGTAGATGAAAGAAGAAGCTGAACCCAAGTCTTTTATTCTGAAGATAATTATAGCATGGTAGCATCAACCTTTTCTAACCATCAACTATTCTCTGAGCTGCCTATATAAATGAGGTGTGCAATCACCAGTAACCTTCAGTCTCCAAATCTCAACTTGATAGGGCACTTAACTCAAGGATGCATTTACGTGGACAAGGTAGGATTTTTCATACGTCCCCTGTGATGACATTTCTGTGTTGTTGTGTGTCCCATTTTCAGGCTCTTAACTTGCTCCTCTCAGACCTGTTTGGAACGCAGCCCTCCACTAGGTCAGGAAGCTGAAAGAAGAGGCACTATTTAATAGACACAGTGTTACTGGAGTGCACAAGGTGCCTAAGGCAGAGAAGCATCATGCTATTCCACATGCTTACTCTAGCCCACCATATTCTATAACATGCTGTGTCTTCCTGTGCCACAGTCATGGATATGGACAACAAAAGTACTTTCATGTGCTGTTAACAGCAATGTTGTTACTAGAGTGTTTTGTGGTCAAAGAGTGGCATGCAGTCGTAGCCTCGCAGGCAGGACTATATGCTTTATTAGCAGCACCTATATTTACTCAGAGCTGTAGCAATCAGACCCTTGTCTGCCTTGTGCAAATATTCAGTGCTATATAATAGTACACATTTATGAGCATAACTAGTTGGAATCACACATAGATATCATTTTTAAGTAAACTTTAATACCTGATCTTTAGAGTTAATTAGATTCCATTCTTTATATATAGTATTCTAAAAAGTGTAAGTCTAACTATTTAGAATTTTTTAGATTTACATGCATATTTTTATTTCTCAGTAGCATGTATGTGAGGAGTTTCGATTAATAAAAGAATTTTCTAGCTTGCTTTATTTGCTGCTGACTAACTACATTTTCAGTTTCACAAAACTTAATTTTAACATTTACTGATCACTTTGGAGACATCTTGCTGTTTTAACCTATCATTTCTTCCATTGGTGCCAAAAGATGTAAAGACCTGTATTCTGACTGCTATTTAGTTCACTGAGGAGACTTAGGGCCTAACTATTTCAAGGCTGTTTCTGCATGAATCTGCTTTGCTGGTTTAGGGCACCTCTGCCGTGACAATGAGGGTATAAAATCTGTGCATGGACTGCTGCAAATGTTCAGTTTCTGAGCTGCTTTGTCATGAGTTTTGGTTTCATACCCTAACATTTCCAGAAAACAGTATCTCTTTCCCAGTTTGATTTCAACAGCTTTCTGGTGAAGCCAGGCTCTAATCCTTGACATCGCTCTTCAGCCCAGCGTCACAAAGTGGGTTGCTGGTGCTCATGTTGATTGGTATCACTCAGTTATCCATCTCCTAGCGCATGTGTTTGATTGTGGCTGGGAAGATGGAAGTATTTATATCTTCCATCTGTGTAAATGTGAGATCTCCAAATCAGATTTCTGTGTCTTCTGTTCTTGAGTTGAATTTAGACAGCTTATACAAATTTGTTTTACTTAATGTGACATCTGTAGTGAGTAGCAGAGAAAATGTTTTCTCCCCTATGCTTATCACATATGGGTCAGAAGGAGGATTGAAGGGTGGCATCTCCATGAATTAACTCGTTGCATAGCAAAGGAGTTAAAAGTACATCGGATGAATCTCATTCACTTTTACTGATTACAAAGGAAGTCTAGGGTGATCAGTCTAAATCTAGAAATATTACTTTTAACTACTTCAGTTAGAGCAGATGCACCTCATCACCTTATAAGTTAAACAGATCATAGATGACTAGCTACTTCACAGGGCTATATGAGTATACAGTAACTCTTAGTCAACAGAAAAATTTGTATGTTTTTTATTGTGAACTACTTTACCATAGACGATTTTTCAAGTGGAAATCACATGACACTATCATGACAAATAATTTGATACAATTTGTAGCTGCTTTCCTGGGCTGTCAAAAGTCTGAAATAATAGGGTTTCAGAGAACTAAAAGAGCTTAACTAATTCTTGGTCCTGTTAGTGAATCATATTACCTACTGTCACACTTTGGAAAAGGCAGCACTGTCACAATTTTTGTTCATACACTTAAATACAAGCATCATTGTCCTTAAAATGCAACAGACTTTAACAGGTAATAGAAAGGGGGAAAGGCACACACGCAGTTAGAGCTGTGGTACGAAGCTTCTCAAGACATCATCAGCACAGCTGCTTGGCTTTCAAGAGCTTCCACATGTGACTCACTTCTTGAAGGAAATTAATCCTTAGAACTGTGAAAGTTTCAGAGCTTTCTCTAATAGATTGTTTCCCCATGATGAACAGTATATTGTTCCATCCATTAGTAGTTAAAGCAATTAAAGTGGACCTACCTGCATAATGAAGAGGGGTGGTCTCAGAACATGGCTTTCAAAAGTCAAATGAAGTTAATATTCTGGATATGGTTTTCAGCTGCAAGAATCTTTTAAAGATTATATTCTAGTGAGATAATAATCTGAAGAAAAAGAGCTGAAGGAAAAAGGAAAAAAAAAAAGCCATTGGTTTTGAAATGTTTTTTCACATTTATGTTTTTCTAATGAGTAAGTTAGGAATGGAAAATCACCCCCTCAGTTTCATGTCTCAGTTTGTAGAACTTGTTGTTACAGGTCTAACAGTAATTGCTCATAACTTTTTAGTTGTTAAAATATGTGTTTTTAATGTTTCTGAGCTGTGAACATCAGCTCACATTTACCAGGAGTAATGGTGAGTTTGTCATGTCAGGATATTGAGAATTAACGACAGTTGATATTCAATCTTCCTTATTTATGTCTATGAAAATAACTTGAAGGTGGAATATATTTCAGCTTCTACCTCATAGGAACTAGCAAAAAGCTCTACTGGGATTGTGCTCTGCAATTGGTACTTTGTTTCGTCTTCTAAGACTTATCTCTGCTTTGAATAATAACTTCACACGGTTGGGTCCGTTATATAGCAAATATTTTGTTAGACATGTGTAATGTCTTTATATAGGCTTAACATATGTGTCTCATTACAATTTATAAGATCTACTGGTCTTAACGAGATTTCATAAAAAGTGCTGAAGCAAGCACCTCCGAACATGGTGCGAGCAGAGCACTGGTTTTTCAAGTGTTCCTGGTTCCTTTTATTTGCATGGTGGAAAAACACGTTATAGAGCAAATCACATCTTGAGATCTAACTTACCAGGGAAAGCAGTGGCATAGAAGCTGATTTATTACTTTTGAGCAAAGGCACTGAACGTACTGATATTAATCCCAAATGTTCCAGAATCAGAAATTGGGCCTCCAACAAGGATTTTAGAATTAGGAGTCTTAGGAACAACCTAACAGTGAAGCAGCTTGGGTAAAAAAGAAGTATTGACATTTAGGGCTTGTGCTGTTACTGTCAGTGAGTTTTGAAGTTTTCCCCCACTGGTCTTTTTTTTTTTTTTTTACCAGTCCAGCCAGGAAAGGGGTGAATCAGGGGCGTGTGATATGTGTGATCAGAATCATGTGATGGGGGATCAGCTGTGCCTTCCCTTCATTCACCCTCCTAGTGCATCAACACTGAAACCCTCTCTGTCTAAAAATATACTTTATTTAAACGAATGAAAGCTGTGATTGTCCTAAAATAACATGAATTCCCATCAGGATCAGGGCACCATTGTGCTAAGTGCTGTACAAACACAAGGAGATAATGGATCTGATTCATCCCTGAATTACTCTGGTTTCCATGGATTTACAGCTGTGCAAGTCAAAGGCAAATGTGATAATGAGCATACTGCAAGAATGCACAGCTTAGGGCAAATTTCCTTCTGGACTAAATCCTTTGAAATCTGTGGAATTAAATCAACAGATGACTTGGTGTGTACTTTAAAGCTGTACCTACTCCAGCGAACTAAGTAAGACCAGACCGTGGGCCCAGACCCTGAAGCTCAGTCACCAATAGCACAAAATCATTAGAGAAGCCTCAGGTCAAACCTTGCCAGTAGCTGCCCAGAAAGCCCAGGCTGAAAACCTTGCCAATAGCCAGCCAGGTTGCTTGGGAGGCTGAAATAGATTTACAATATGGATGTGCTCCGGCCTTGCCAACTGGCCTCAAGGCCAGAGTTTGGGGGTGTTGTTATTGATGAGTTTACTGGTAGAGCTCTAGTCGGAAAGTCTTGTTTTTACTTGTAACATCTTTGGTGCCTGTCTAACTTCATTCTCTTTTACAGCTTCCCCCCCCACCAGGATATATATATTTTGAACTTACACCCATTTTTCTTATGTTTCTCCTCAAATTGCTGCTTGTCTCATCGTTCTTTCCAAACCTCTGGGCTGCACAGGAGCAGAGCAGCTGCAGCCTGCCTGGGCAGAGGAGCTGTGTGGCTGCACAACTGCGACCACCGGACACGGCCTGGAACACGGTTCTTGTAGGCTCTTGCCTTATAGGCTCCATTCTGACTTCTTATCTACCTATTTATTTATTTATTATTATTTTCTGATATATTATTTCTCATTTTTGTGGAGCTAGACCATTGCTTACTACATATTTCTAAACATAGAAAAGCCTTAGTGATTGCGATATATATTTATTTATATATGTATATCCAGTGATATTAAATAGTAGCACCTATTTCAACATTTACTTGTTCAGTTATTCTTACTCATTTTTTTCACAAATCTTTTTCTCATAAAGCATCTGCACTGGTTCTTTGACCAAATATCTTCTCTGGAATGATTTAGCTGAGCTCAGTTTGTCTCAGATTTCTCTAACAGTCACACATAGCCAACCCTGTCCCTATTTTTTTTTCTGTCCCAGGCATAGCAAACAGGAAGATACACCTCATGCACCTGGAAAAGTCTCCAAGAGGCAACATTCAAGAAACTTTGTACCCTGACATCGTGGCATTGCTAAAAGTATGAAAGAAAAGAGGAGTCCCAAATCTGATTTTATTATGACAATTCAGTCATTTTTATTACATTTCAGAGTTAGGAAGCCTGTAAGCATTTAGGATACATTTTTAGAAAGGACTACTAGGAAAAGCATAAGCTCTTTGACAACCAATAGGATTTTCATGATTTTTAAGGTACCCATTTTACAAATGTTTTGGGATGATTAGCACTGAACTAACTTCATTCCTGCTTGTCCCAAGGAGTACACCTTACACAAAACTGCCAAAGGACCAACCTCCAATAGAGGCCAACTGCTAAAGCATAGTGCACATCCACACGGATAAATTCCCTTCAGAGAGTCTGCTTGCACCCAAACTGCCTGACATGGATATCTTGCAGTCCTATGTGCTGTGTGGACACTGTATTGGAAACCACTAGGACAGAATTCCTCAAGAAATGTGCCAAATATTTAGTAGCATGGTCAATAACTTGCAAATGCTTGGAACTGTGCTGTTCTGCTTAGTTTACTAGCACAGATTTAGCCAGAAAAGCAGAATGGATCTAACCCAGGTCTTTGTAAAAACCTCAGAGAGATGGGTGTGGGGATTTCCAGTGTAAACATTTGATTAGGCACTGTTCTCACTGCACTGTCTCGAGCTGGAAGCTATATCCTGCAGGCATCAGAGACTTTTTTTTGTATTTTTGCTGTAGGAATTTTGTACTATTTCACAAAGTCTTTGCATCATTTTGATCTTATTCCTCTTAGAAGGAAACGGAATGAATCTGGGCAGTAGATTCAGGCTGCTTCCTTCAAGACTGATGTCGGCCCTTTTGTGAATGTTTGCATCTGAATTTAAACTGGAATTGTGGAACTTGGCAAATTAAGAATTGGTTTTGTTTCTAGTCAGAAATAAGAAATATGACTAACGAGGTGGGAAAAAAACATTTCCACCTGTGGCAGAACGACATGGCCTGGTCAAAACTGTTCTGTTTGCTATATTCTTAATTTTTAAAAACTTCTCTAAGATGACTTTGAAACTAGGACTCAGTGTTAGGACATTTTTTTCCTCTCTTGTTTTGGAAGACAATGTTAGACAACTCAAATTGAGATTGCAAATAAAAAATAGATCATTCGACAAGCTGATAGTTACTGAGAAATGCTTTCTTTTCTAGATTCTTGTCAAACACTGGCAAATTTACAAGCTTATAGTTGTGTTGCAAGTGTGGTAGCCAACAGGCTTCTCATTTTAGGATAACTTATTGGCAAGTCCAAAGTCTACGTACCAAGTCATGATTTTGAATGTGATTTTCACAGCTGGTGCTTTACAACAGATTCAGCTGTTGATAATGCAGAAGCTATTCATTGCACTTATGCTAAATGGCCTGTATGAATAAATCCATTATCAAGAAAAGGTTGTGCAAAATCTTGAAAGAAATCAAACAATTATGAGAAAGCAGGAAGCATTAACACTGGATTTTCTATAGATCTCAGGCTGAGGCAGAGAATAGGGATTTTCCACATTTAGGACTCCATGTACCTATCACCTGTTGATAGTGCATTTTTTTTCAGTGCAGACACACAAACTTGAAAAGCCATATAGAAAACAGTAATTTTGCCTATCAGTTCTTATATTTGGGTAGACCTTTTCCTAGGCAATTTACCATACACAATCAACCAAAAGCAGCATCTGCACTTGATTTTAGCGTATGCCTAGGATCATATTCATTCCTAGGGTATATCTACTGCTCAAGGGAGCTGCAATTCCTGTGTATTTCATTTAAAGGTTTTAAGATAAATAAAACCATCCTTCCTAGGAGAGAAAAGGAAGGTATCTAGATGACAAGCCAAATAAAAGCAACCAAGAAAACCAACTATTCTTAATTGAAAACAAACTTCTGCTAATTAGAAAAGCACCTTGGGTGGTTTTGCTATCTGTGTTACTGATTCAGTGCCTTCAGTGGAGAAATGATGAGAAGGTCATGGGAATCCATCAGCAGAAGAATCCACCCAAAAGCACCACTCAAATTTAGTGGATTTTTTTAAAATTGTCCCTTTGTCGCAAAGGGAGCAGGGTAAAATTTGTTAGCCCTTATCTGAGACCTGGCTTTATTTTCCTCAGGAAGTTCATCAATGTAGCAGCACGACCAGTCCTTTGGGGTCTTGCAACTATAGGCAACTGGCACGGTCTGTCTAGAGTGATGAGTTCTCCTGTGTTCTCCAGTTCTTCACATTACTGGTTCCATGATCTACGCAGAAATTCAGGTCCTACCATTGCCTCAGCTGCCAAGACACTGTTTCACACAAGAAGACCACATCTGGATGGAAAATTTGCTGTGGGTAGCAGCATTATCTTTTGTGAGCTCTGTGGAAAGTGTCCATATGGATACTGTCAGTATGCTGTGGTCAAAGTAGCACATATTTCTTGTAGCAGCCTGCCCACGATAGAACAGACAATGCGTAGGACCTGATTACCCTGCACTGCTTGTGCGTGCAACCATGTGTCCACATGGGTGCTATGTGGCTAGTCAGATAAATTAGTTAAGGGTCTGAGTGTTTCACAAGTCTGATATAGAGGCTGTGGACCATCTCAGGCAGAATACATCTCTTTGGTGACAACAGAAGTAGTAAAAATAGCTAGGAATATCTCTTTCAAAAATATGTTAAATGATTCTTTAAAGATTAATTAATCACAGGATGCATTTATATAAAGATAAATTCTGAAGGTGTACTTAAAAAGGTAACGTTAGCTCCTTTCTCAGTGTAATGATGCAGGTTTGTTGTAGTTGGTGGACTTCTGCCAGTGGATAACAGAAATCTGCCGAATTGATTGCTCAGAAATGATCCCAAGGAACATTGTGAATGAATGCTACCTTTCAAGGAAAATGGTAGTTTAAAGCTTGCTTCTTTGTACCAGAGCACTTATTAAATACAAAATAAGATAAAGTAAACGCAGAAAATGCAAAACCTGGAGCCACCTAAAAAACAATATATTCTTTACAAATTAAATGATTTACCATGAAAGAGAAAGTTTCTTTGACGACCTGTAAGAGATCATCCAATACATATTTTATGTTTCCTCATGTAGTTCTGGATATGTTAAAATTAGGGACAACACTATTTGAAGGTGTTGTGAAATTATTCTTTCACAAGAACAATGTAGAATAGGTCTATAGTTAAATGTTTCAGCTGGAAAATCATTTCTTAACAGATTTGTCCATAATAAAATAGATGTAATAAAAATAGATGTTCCTATTTTCTGATAGGTACCAAATAACAGATTCTTTCCCGAAGTCAGTGTGTATTTGCTGAGATCTAACATTCTTATTTTAACATTAGAAATAATATAAGACTATAAACAATAAAAAATGTGTTGCTCTGGAAATAAACCAAATATCTCAGTAGTTTGGACCTATCTATCTTATCTAATTTCCCACTTGTATGACTTCATTGCATATTGTACGCACGTATGAAAACCATTAGCACTTTCAGTGAATACAGAAGGAAAGGTTCTGTTTTCCTTATGTTTAATAAATCAGGAGTAAATGCAGAGTCCCAGGAGAGTCAGATAGAAGGAAGTGGGAAGATAAATCATCATTCAGTAACTGAAAGGGACCAAAGAATTAGTTTAACATAAGCATAGATGATTTAATTCATTTTGCTATTTACAAGATGATCAGTATAATTCGAATATCCTAATCTTCCTTTAGAGATGATGGACCACACCTTGAGAAGACACCTCATCTTACTATCTCCCTCCATTGCCTCTTGAGGAAGATGACTAACTAGTCAAGATGACTAACTTAATCTACAAAACCAAATTCCATACCGCTAAATTTAGATGAGATTAGATGGACATTTTGTTCCATCCCTATAAGATGCTGATGTGTCATTACCCAGTAATACCTTTGTTAAGACCCTGATTTCAATCTAAGTCACTCTTTCAGAATACATGAAAAAATTTCAGGAGATGAGGAATTTGCCACTTCCTAAGACCCCCAATAGCTAATTATTATCACTGTCAAAAAAAGACCCTCTCTAATTTCTACTTCTTTTTAATTCAGCAGGAGTATGGAGTGCATTCAGCCTTACAAAAATTAGTTCTTTGAGTTTTGCTGATGATTTCTCCCTTTCAGCAAATTTTGTAATGAATTAAGCATTCTTTAGAACTGGCAGCTTTTTGCATCCCACCATGTGTGCTTAAGCGCATATTTTAATATCTCCAAATTCTGCAAGTGTCCTCATTCTGCAGTCTGATTCAGGTCGTTCTGGCTGAGGTGAAGGCAGCAAAGAAGCAGTATTGCTGACAAAGTGAAATCCTAGCCTTAGTAATATTTAGCAAAATTGCCATTGTCCTTAAAGGTCTTCATTTCATTGGATAATTAAGTTAATATAATATTTCTCCAAGAACAAGGATATTTAGAGTGGTTATGAATGATCTTAAATGAAAACTTGAGGAGTTTTAAGTTTTGCAGAACACTTCTCCAAGAGATGGGGACAAACTATCAGGTCAATTTTAAAATGTGCTTACTTACCATAGCAGAAAAAAAAAGCTTTAAGGATCAAAAGAATTGTGGGATTTCGAGAATACTTTATAGAGCAGACGTATTTACGTATAGCTAAGAATAAACTTGACAAGGATATACAGGCATCTAAATTGAATCTAGGGAAATACAGAAAGACATTTTGATAGATCTTACTTTCTTACTTTCTGAAACCTCTCCTGGAGGTTGTGCCAGTAAAGCCATTCATTCCTCTGGAGAGACAGAAAATGAATTGTGTCATCTGCTTGCCTGCAGGAGACTAGTGAATTGCTTAGCCAGTGGAACAAGATTGTAAGCCTTTGGATAACATTGCTTGTTTCTTAGATTACAGGTACACACCTGAATTCATTGTTTTAGGTAAGACCATATAGCTGGTATCTCTAGATAGGGTCAGAATGCTATTTCATTTCTCTATAACTACCTCTTAAAATCTAATGCATGTAACATTGACCATCATGGAATAGACACTTTAATTATGTCAGAAATGAAACACACATTGTCATAAAACAGACAGCAAAAAAGAAAATGTAGTGCAGAAAAATGAACAAACAAAACTCTTAGAAAAAATCTCAAAGGCAAATAAAATTAGCAATGCCGAAGAAGTTTTCCACTTGTTATAAAAGACGCACTTTGCATCTTTCGTTTGAAAATTTTCTAGTTTAGTTTGCTAATTAGTGTTAGTGGTAGTCTGAGTGCTAGTGCTAAAATATGCTAAAGCTAGATTTTTAGTTGGACCAAGTGTGCAGGCGAGACAAGACAAGGAAGGAGCAGAATTATAAACTGTAGGAGACCAAGGGAGAAGATGTTGGAGTTTTGATGGCAAGACTGGAGAGGCCGTTGCACCAAGCACCCGTCACACCCGGGTGACACAAGAGGCAGTAGCTGAGAAGAGCTGTGGGCTGTTGGCTCTGGCCTGAGCTCCTGCCTGGTGGCAGCAAACAGCAGTGACCACCGTGCTTGGCTGCTATCAGTGACGAGAGTGAAGGAAACAGAGTGTCCTTGACTTGTCTTCCTGCCACCCATCTGCAGCTGGGGAGACTCCTGTGGTTGAGCTGCCCCTGTAAGCACTAGAAGGCCTCGGAGCTCAGCCTACTGAAACTAGACCGGCAGAACCTGCGTTATTGTTTTAAGCTGGGAGTTTTCACATTGTGTTTTGCAGTGGATTGCTTCTGCCACCACCGACAGGTAATACTCACAAGTGAATAGGAAGCAAACTGTGCAGTTATGAAACACCTCAGATTCATTTCACTGCTAAAACTGCTGACAGTGACACTTACTGTAATGCATCGTGAGCATTATACTTAGAGTGACTCGTATGATTTTTAAAGGAGTTTCAAACATCTTGTCCTGCTTCTGAACCTTCAGCCAAGATTACTGCTTCTGTGATTTTTTGTATTTTCTCTCCTATGAGGTGAAATGATAGGTTTCCTTTCCTACTGCTTCTTACCAGATAGAAACTGACTTAAACTAGAATTTTAAAAGAGAATAAAAATGCTTCATTTAAGACAGGTCTTAGTTGCTTTATGTTTTATTTAATAAAATCTGAAAATTTTTGAACTAAACAAAGGTTTGTGAAATCATGTGCTTATGGTATTGCTAAAGAAATTTTGCAATGGCAGAGATAAATCAGTGGTCTTCATGAATGGTCTTCATGTTCTTCATATCTGATATCACTGTTTCCCAAAGGAGTGAATCCCCTACTAAGGATTTGTTCCCTTAACTGCGACAGAACTTCATTTGTTCATTTCGGTTCAGGATTTTTCCCAAAAGATAAGAGCAAACCAGTCAGGCTATAAATCTTCTATTTAGCTGATGAAAGAATGTCCACAGTGAAGCTATTACCATGCTTCTGACACAGATAGTAATACTAAAATAAGATTACATAGCTACCGTGGGTCTAGCAAACAGTGCATCTGTGGTAGCACGCCATTCACATGGACTACAAAAGCACCCTGTAAATATTAGTTATGCAGCCAGACAATTTTTGTTGCTGCAGCTGCTCTGTGAGGATTAGTTAGGTATATTAAAACTGCTAAAATATATCCCTGAAAGTGTCTACATTATACTTTCACTAGAGAAACCAAGATCTGCTCAGATACTCACAGACATTTTTATTTTTTTAAGTAGGAAGTCTTGGAATGTATTGTAAATCCAATGGTTATTGCTAAATAAGAAGTGAAGTTCTTAGGCAATCAGTCTCCATAAAACAATTCAAGTCAGACACAGGAAGTCACTTTCATGTAAGCTGTAGATCTTATTACTTATATAATTTACATCTGGGTCAAGAGAGTCTGGGAGCTACAATTGCATTCTTGGCCTCACTGTTCCCTGGCAAGGTCGGTGTACTGTTATAGGTCTTCTGGGTGTTCAAAAGCCTTGTTTAGGAAGACTGAGCATTAGGAACACATGGTTTTAGAGGCATATGTTTAGATTCATGAATAGATCTTAGAACTCAGGATTCCAGTCTGCAATATTTACTCTCTGGAGGAATTTATGACTCTGCATTACTGAGACTACCTGCCCTAATGCATGAGCAGATGCAGAGGTGTGAAGGATGGAATTCATAGTCTGTGCAGCCTAGAGAAGGGTGGGGTGGAGGCTGAGTTAAAGAAACTGTTCAACTTAATCCTTATGGCACAATTCTGGCAAGAGGATGGCAACAACTCAACTGGTTGCGCAGTCAATAGTCCATACATGAAGTCAGGACCTTTCCATGACTCCATGATGGAGCCAGGCAGATGGATCTGCATTTATTTGAGCTCTGAAGGTAGCACTCTGGGCAGAGGCCCAGTGGGAAATGCTGTAAAAGAGGCTGTGTCTCAGCACAAGAGAATTCAGCACTTAATTCAGTGAGGGATGTATGGGAGAAGACAGCTCCATCCACATGAGATGGCCAGATGTCAGTCAGCTTCCGAAGCTGAGCGCATAAATTAGGTCAGTCTTGCAAACAGTTTCAAACAGAAGTTTAAGAAGTTTCATCCTGTATCTGAGAAACCTATCTACTGGAATATACATATGTAGTAGGAACCTAAACCCACTTTATTTTTTTTTTTTTTTTAAATGTGAAAATACCTTTATTTTGGGATTTAGGATATTCTGAGATATCAGGACTGGATCAGGACTTTGATATTTTTCCCCACTTCATATAAAGTATTTAGGCATCCATTTAGAAAAGAATCTGATAGGCTATTTATGTCTCTTGAATGCATTAAGAGTCTTTCGCGTTCTTCCAAAAAAGAAATGTGATTGTTTTGATCTGTAAAAAGTGATAGGTGCATAATATTTTATATTTAGCACTGATATGATGGCTATGGAAAGACAGTGTTCAGTTCCACCTCATGGAACAGAAATTTAGGATTTTTTCTGTTGAATAGCTTAGGAGAATAGTATAAGGAAGCATTCAGAGAATAATCAAAGGTTTAGGGGAAAAAAACCCCCACCTATTAGGGAGCTTAATCTGCTTCCTTTATCTGATAGAAGATGGAGAGGGCCTGAAGTACCTGATAGAAGTATAAAATTTTGATGGTAGAGTTCTCCAGCCTAGTAGATGTAAGGGCTGGAAGATGAAGAATGGGACTAAAATAAACTCTACACTTCTCACTTTGAGAGTCATTAACTACTGCAAGAGTGTTTCAGAGAGCAGTAATGGGTTCTAAGCCATTAGAAATTTTAAAATGAGGGTTATACCAAAGATAATGCTCTATTGGTTTTCAACTATGATTTATTTAAGGAGTCCCATGACTTCTATTATGCAGGAGGTTGGACCAGATAATCACAAGGGTCTCTTTTGAACTCTGTAACTCTTTCTATAAAAATGAATCCTTGCAGTACTATCTAATTTGACAGCAGCAAAGAATTTGCAGTGAAGAATAATTTGGCACAGAAAGTAGGAAATAATGGTCAGTTAAACCCAGTTAAAACTATAGGAGATAATATATTTTTGGGGAGTGGGTGGGTGTCTGAACTCCTGTTTGCCAAGGAAAATTTAGATTTATGACAGCTCTGATGAATGTTCAATAGCCAATACAAAATGATCTGGGCCAGTTTGGTCTGATTCCTCATGGAAAGATAGAAGTCATCCCTGAAAAGTTTTCCAGTAATATGAAGAATTAACTAGATTAGAACTCTAAATTCTGCTTTCCCTTGGCCCCTGAATACTGAGGCACATCATTGGCATTGCCCTCTGGGACCAGAAAATGGTTCTAGAACAGGTGTTCAGTGAGTCCTGCTTTGGGGAGAATATTCATCCTTTATGTCTCAGAATTGTGCTTTGCATTTTTAATGCAAATGTGCTTAATTCTTATAGTTTGTAATCATTATTATATATCACTAAATTGCTAACTTTAATTGCTAATTACTAACCTTATATTTTAACATAATTGTGTTTCAGTACATTGTGACTTCAAATGAGGAGTAACCTCAACTTTTGTGAGCCATAAAACTCCTGTTTTGCCCTGTTTCAGTGAAGTGTATCTCAGCAAGAAAAGTTATTCAGATTGCAAAACAAAATTGTGATTTCTCATTCTATTTTTGCAACTTACTGTTAGATTTGCAGAATTATAGAATAGTTTAGGTTAGGAAGGTCTTCTGGTCCTTCTAGCTCAACCTTCTGCTCAAAGCAGAGCCAAACAGAGCTGGCACGCTAGGCCTTGTTCAGGGATGGAGACTCTACAGCATCTTTGAGCAACCTGTTCCATGTTTGTTATACTCAAGAGTAANTTCTAGCTCGACCTTCTGCTCAAAGCAGAGCCAAACGGAGCTGGCACACTAGGCCTTGTTCAGTTGAGTTTTGAATATCTTCAGGGATGGAGACTCTACAGCATCTTTGGGCAACCTGTTCCATGTTTGTTATACTCAAGAGTAAAACAAACAAACAGAACAAAACAAAAAAAACCCTTTCCTAGTGACTTTACATATTAATTCATCAAATCAATTAAAATCACTATTGCTCCATCTTAGACGCAAGTACTTAGCTTTCATGTCGGTATCAAGGTGGTACTAGAACATGATCCAGAGGATCAGAGTAAAACAAATTTGATTGTGAAGTCACATGGTTATAAAGAAAGGAACAGGAAATATGAGCATTGGGTCATTTAGTGCCAATGTGATGAGGAGAACATCTGTAAGGATTATTTGTACTTTTAGCTAAAAATTGAAGGCTTGATTTTCTAAGATAAACTTCTAAATTATTGGGGATTTGCTTTCACACTGAAAAATCACTTCCTTCTGCAAATATCACGTTTGTTTTCCTTCTTTTACAGCAATCATAAACAGCCACAGATCACCGTTTAGTCATGCAAGGTACCGTACCAAAACTTGTGAAGAAAGTCTATCCTGATACTACCTGATATCCAAATAGCAAAGTAAACCAATAGCAGATGAAAACTCAAGAGATCATTAATTTGTCCATAGTAGATTAACTGCAGAGCAGATGCAAAACAGATGCATGGTCTGACACTGTCTCCACAAAGAGTTCTCAGCAGAACATCCTGTGGATGTCACCCCTGAAATTCAGTCCTCTGCTCCACAAATGACATCATTCCTGCAATTACAAAAGGATAGAGGGGAAGTAGTACAATTAGGTCTGAGAGAGACTCGGACATCGTTTTGATTTTTGTATTGTACTTATTTTAGGAATTTTATCAAGGATTGATAATGGCCAGAATGCTTTACTGCAGTGTCTGTTCAGTGTGTGATAAGTGCTGGCATAGGATCCAAACACACACTTTTGTTTTATAAAAATGCAGATAAATAAATAGGGTGTCTCTAGAGAGCTGTTTTGCGTTCCTTAAAAGCTCTAGCTTAGAAAGGAGGATCATAAGGAGGTGTGAAAATTTAGCACTAAGGTCTTAATTCTGCCTTCATTTCCATGCCTGCACCACCTGTTCCAGGCTGGGCAAACTGCACCCTGGAGAGTCAGAGCAGCACTGAAATTAACAGAGCTCTTCCGATTTGCACCAGCCGAGGAGCACATCCTATGTGACTAGCACACTAATAGCACTGTGTAAATAAATAACAATGATGCCATCTCTTGAGGGGTGAGGGATAGCGTGATAAACTAAGAGTGAAATTCTGGCCTTCACAACCAATGTCAGAATTCTCACTGACATCAATCAAGCCTGAATTTTGTCATAGTTGGATCTATTTTACCGTTGACTTTCTCCTCGGTACACTGTGTGCTGGGCTGAGGAAGCATCCTTGATAGTTAGGGCAGGGAACACTGAGTCAGTCGAACAAACCCATTGATTTAGTGCCACATTGTGCTACATAGAATGTATCTTTAAAGATAGCTGTGTAACTGTAAATTCCAGTAGCACATTTCAACAGGTTTCAATGAAGCTGAAAGCAAAATTTCTTAAGGGGAAGCAGTATCTTTTGTGATGATAGAATCCCACTGCAGTGTCTTCAAGGTAAATACACCATTAATGTGGAAAAGGGTCAACCTTAGGTGCAGTTTTGTATACAGTTAGATCTGCTTCTTGAAGCTGTTCCCTCACTATAAAACATGGGTCATGCTTTGACCATAGTCATGAGCAAATCCAGAGCAGAAATGATCCATCAGACTTAGCGTGCTTAAAGAAATCATCAGTTCTCGTAACTAGGAGCTGTTAAGAGAGAGTGATGGCTCTCATATTCATCTTGATTTTATTTCCCAACCAAATGACCTAATTTTTGTTCAACTACCATAGCTGGGAGTTTTCTGGACCTATAGTAAGATTTTTTTACTCACTCTGCTGTGATGCTGGAGAGAGCTGGATGTGAGAAAATATTATCAACATTATAAATTCCAAGAAGACATAATGCATAATATTAACAACACTGATAAGCCGATGATTGAAATTATTGTAATTTAAATTAAGCTCATGTTTATGTCCTGAAGTTCCAGAGAAGTAAAAAGCTATTACTGAAAAAAACAGCAAAATGTTTCCATAGCGAGCTGCATTTGCATAATCTCCCCAGCGCAGCAGCTGTAGGTATTATCTGAAGCAACTGCCTCGGGTGCTTGGATATGAAACTGGCTTTGGGGAGGAATCCTTTTGCAGAAGGGAAGATTTTTTTCTGTGATAAAGAGCTGTTTTCCCAGTGCCGTGGGAGGTCTGGCCTGCCCGTAACAGAGCTGTAGGGTGCCTGGGACCTGCTGCACAAAGCAGCGGTGGAATCTGTAGGGCTACGAGGATGTGTCTCGAGTAGGTGATGGCAACGTGTCTGTGGGACAAGCTGCTCACCAGGACTGGGGATGGACCTCCAGGTCAGCACGGATGAAATGATGTGGCCATAGCACACAGCATAAAGGGGATCAACCTGAAATGAGCTATTACCATGTTGTGAATGGAACAGGCTCTGTTTCTTTCCCTGCTCCATGTAGGTTGTGCCATTCCACTTCCCGAAGTTTGGGACTGTTCTTCCTCCTGAAGAAATCTTCCCTTCTTTGCGTCCAGTCTCCGAGTGCTTGTGAAGGGAGGAAGTTCAGCTTTTCAAGGGAACTTTGAGACCTTATGTTTCAGTTTTCCTACTTTCTAGCTAGGGGCTCAGATCAATAAAATTACTTGTTGGGAGGGACTGTATGTAGGGTGAACACAGCCCTTTTAGCTGCTGTTAACTACCTGACAAAAAGGTTACATATATACTACCATAAGTAAGAATTATTGATCTGTAACCAACCTGTAAACCATCGCATATATTTCTACTGTGCAATAAAAATATTTTAGAGTCATAGTTTTCAACAGAAGTTAAATTTATATGTAAAATTTTTATTACAACAGTACTATCTAGACAGCAATAGATTAATGTCAGTTTTTTATACAGTTTCACATTCATAAAGAAAAACAGAAAAAAAATCTAATAGGGAATTTTTCTTTGCTGAAAGTCAGGGTTTTGCTAAAGCTCTCTGCCAGTGATGTAGTCTAACCACGGAAATATACAAAACTCTTAAGAACATTAATATTTTCTATGATGTTCATATTAAATAATATGTGATATTTTAAGTTACAGTGTAATAACTGGAAATTCACAAGTTAGCATCGATCATTTCAATAGAAGAATTAAAGAAATATCCTTCAAGATTAATTTAGCAGTAGCATCTGAAGACATACCTCTTGGATTCCTGTTCTGGTTTTGTTTTTTCTTTCTATAATGACATATCCCATCCCCCACAATGCTATTATGCCCCATTTTCTTAAATTTCACATCTTCTCACTTCTTGAATTACACTGCACAAAAAGAAAAACACCTTCCAAAAACTTTTCTGAAAACATATCTCCTTCCTAATGAAGTAGTTTTCAAAGAATAGAAAGCAAGCAGTAAATCTGAATGTATTAGAGTGTAAAATAAGCATGGTCTTACTTTTTGGTTCAAAAGTCCATCAGGGCCATGTCCCATCTCCAACAGCAACTGACTAAAAGCAATCACTGCTGTTTGTATGAAAAGCCAATAAAATATCTGACAAAATGGTTATTATGGTGAAATAATCTCATCTATCAAATGCATCTAGCTGGTCCTATTTGTATTTATAAAACTATAAATCAAAGTTTGTATGAATTTGATGAGCCAAGAATGCATTTTATGCAGCTCATATTTATTTTAAAATATATCGTGCTCTTTGAAGACACAAGAGCTGTAACACCCCTAGGAGATTCTCTGGATCAGATCTGTATACATCTGGGGTGTTGGATTCATCTCAGCTCTTTTCATATGGTTCCCCAGAGAGGCCTATTTCTTTTCAGTTGTTAGAGCAGAAGTCTAAAAGGACTATTTTAAACCGCATACCTACATAAAGGATAGCTAAAATAGAGTAAAAATTCTTCTTCTTCTGAGGGTTTAAACAATTTTTGTCAGACCTAGGTTGTGTGTTTTACAGACCTGTATGACGTTTCTTAATTTTTTTCTCCTAGAAAAGCTTCATTCTTTTCTTTAACATAAAAGCTCAAGTCATTTATTTTCTTAAAATGATTTTCTGAGAATGTTTTCAACATCAAATGCAGAAAATTACAATTATTATTAAGCTCAAAAGTTAACATGCACTGAAATGAATGGGAATAGATTTCTTTTTCTTTAAATATAACACACCATGATGTCTGCAGTTTAAAAAAGACAGCCTTGTATCAGTTTCCATGAGACTCTGCTCAGTGTATATTCAGAAGCTCTTTTTCAGGAGCATAAAAACTTGAAACATGTATTTTAAAAAATGAAAGCACGTGTGGTGCAAAATCTGAGTCTGTCACAGAAACTAGATAAATAGCTCAAATGGGCCAGATCTAGCCAATGAACAGACTGTTTGACATCAGTGATTTATACTATTTCCCTTTCATGTTATAATAATTGTCACGAATTGAATTTATGTGGTGCCATTTCCTGTTCTAGCTGCAATCTTCGCTTCAAGAAAAAAGGTTTCAGAACTTTAATGCCTCCACTGTTCTTGGAAAGATAACAGCAAACGGGGCTATTTTATGATTTCATTGCTTGGTTATTCATGTTCTTTCTTTCTATAGCCTTCAGGGAGAAGTAGAAGGAAAGAGTGAGACAAATACTCAGCTTCCCATGTAAAACACAAAGCACTGGATTGTTGCTCTTGAGGAGGAAAAGTGAGCAGGGAAAAAGATGCTCCCCAAATTACCTCCCAACAGGAAACTCTGTAAATGTCTCCCATCCTTCTGCTAGAGCCGCATCAATTTGCAGCACGAGCAGCAGAAAGGGCAGATGTTGGATCAAAGACGAAATGTTTACCTAAACAACGAAAAGGCCCTCTCCTGGCTTCTTTCTACCCAATGCATGCCAGATTGTGCATAGCCATTACTTGCAAACAGAAATGCAGAAGATTTCTATTAAGTGCAGTGTTGTCTGAGAGCAGCAAAAGCAAAGAGACAACGAGTATAAGGAGAGAAATGAATTCCTGATAGGAATTAGTTCTGGAAGCCAACAAGAAATAATTAAGCATGTGTATGTTCCATTGCAATATCTAATGTGATAATACTGTCCTTAATGACATGTTGCATGCCTTTCAGCTCTAAAGTTGAGTTCTTCCTATTAAAGTACATATTTTTGGAAATGAATTGCCTTGACATAAAATTCAGCAACATACTGAAACAAACATCAAATAAACTGTCCTGTACATTCTCTTGTCACTGTGAGAGGAAAGAAATACCAAAACATGAATTTAGTAAAATTAGAAAAATGTTATAGTCATAGTAGTGTTTTAATTTCCATCAAGAATGATAAGAGCAGAAACAAGGGAATTATTACTGATTACTGGTCTGATTCTGTCTATGCATCCCAGTTTCACACATGGAGACACCTAGTCTCTTATATAGAAATGACTTCAAAATTATGCTGGGACGGAATGAGGATGCAAGGCTGGTTCTCAGAGAGTTCAGTTCCCATTTTGTTGAGCTTGCACACCCATGATGCTCATCTGGAGGAATCACTACACAGGGAAGAGCCCTTTACTTCTGCACAAAGTTAAAAACCTTCCTTACTCTCAAATGCACAGCTAAATAAAATGTCTACATCTCGTTTTAGGAGCTCTCAATAAGGAAAGTGAGAGCTTCTTGTTGCTGAATCTTTTTCAGAAATAGTTCTTTCTTATAGCTGCTGAAGACATCTATGTGAGGAGTTGTAGCCAGTCTCTTTGGCTCTATTATTTCTTCTAGTCAAATCTAAATTGGTAGTTTTTTCCCCCTCCTTAGGATGAAAGTAGAGTTACGAGAAAGGACATTTGGATTTATGTTCACTCGGAGTACTGTGACAGACACAGCCTTTTACCTGCTTTGTTTTTCCTAGTATGAACAAATATCTTGATTTTTTAAAGCTTGCAGCATAACCTCCTCATTATCACATTTGTTGAAACAGATGGGAAAGCATTTGGAAGGGCTGCTTAGAAAGCGGCGGTTACAAAAAGAAAGTTCTATTTAAACACTGATATTCAAGTTGTTGGGAAGGCAACTATCTCAGCTTCCCAAATCTAATACATTTGCATAATTTCTCTTTTGTTCTCATGTTTTCTGCTTGCTGTTCACATTTCCTCCTAGCTGTCTAAAACTCCACTGAGCTGGGAATGTTTGATATAATAGAACTCACATACTCAAGTTCTTGTAACCCAGGCTTAATTCCCCACATACATTTTACAAGCTGTAGTTTACATAGTTTTTGTGGCTTCATTTAGGCTGGATTTTAATTTTATGAAAGATAACTGTTCAGTTGAATAACTTCTTGAGTTTTACAATTAGCTCATACTGTTTTATATTTCTTTTGCTTTCCTGCTTTTTTTTTACTTTATTCTTTTTACATGCCTTCTGTGACTGTTAAGAGATACTCTAAGACTTTTAATTTCACTTCTTTTGATTTTAAAGCTTTTTTTTTTTTGAATGGATAAGCAGCTGGTGTTCTGTGACAAGAGCAGCAATTTTCATTCCAATGAATAGTTTATTTGAGGAAAAATGTAATTCTGGTTGTCCCAAAACAATTAACAAATTTGGGTCAAATTCACAAAATAGTTTTGGCTGGAAAAACAACAACTTTGAGATGTTACATTAGCAAAACTGCTGGATAAGGAATCAGCTACCTTTTATCTGTTGGCTATGAAGCTTTCTCAGTTTGAATTCTCTGAATTTCCTCCTTTTGAGGTATGCTGAATGCACATCTCAGCAGAAAGCTGTAACACATATCCTTCTGATGTATAGAGTGTCTCAGTGTCTCAGGCCAGTCCCCAGTTGACGTTTTGTATGCAGTGCATGCCTGTTGACTCACAGAGTATTTAAATACTTAATGAAGGATTAAAATGCTCCAACAGGTGGGGCTGAGGAAAACTTAGGCCAAAATTAAGTACAACCAGGTGGCAGAGAGCTCCATATGAGTTAGGGGAATGTAAGGTCAAGATCCCCTAGTGAGAGGACAGCATCCTGTTTAATGTCCTCAAGACAAGGAATAAAAACTCCTCCTGCTGCAGTTTTGTGACTTTAACCTTTGCTATATTTTTGTTGTTGTTGTTTGGAGGTTTGTTTGTTTTTGACTATTTAATTGATAAAACAAAGTTCAAATTTCTGCTAAATATTGAATTTCCAAGGCTTTTTGTTATTCATGTACCTTGTTCAAGTTTGAACATATATATATAGTTATATATATAAGTATAGTTTGAACTGTACATATAGTATATATACTATATACTATAGTATATAATTATGGTTATGACCTGGTTCCTATATGAAAAATGGTTTTACTAGTCAGTTAGAAGTTCTTGTGTCTACCACAAGATCTGTCTGCCTAATATATAATATAAGTGCATATATATATATATATATTTATATTTATATATTTGGCTAACTATACTATATGTATATAGTCCCCTGACTAGTAAACTAACAAGCTGCTTGGGCTGTTTCAGGATCTTTTCTTGTATTTTCTTGGGATTTTCCATTTCCTCATTTAAATTTTGACGTTTTCTGTCATATTTGAAAAATTCCACTCATTGCTTCTGCCACTTGTCTCCATCCCTTTTCTTTCGCCTTTCTTAGGCACACAAAGTTACTGATGATCTCTTGTATCTCTTTTAGTAAGCACCTTACTGAATGAAGTCCTGTTTGTGCTTAACATCTTAGGCTATGTCTACACTGATAACGTAGACAAGCAAGATCAGACAGCGTACTCTGGACAAAAGGAATATTCTATTTGTGTCTGTTATGTATAGACCTTGGGATGAAATCTCCTGGATAGGGGCTTGAGGATATATTTTCAGCTCAAAGTAGCTGAAATAACATGGAAGCTGTGTGGTGGGAGAGTGATGTTTTTGTATCATAAAATCAGCATGTGCATTACACATCCTTGGATATGGCATGATAGCATGTGGGGGCATATAAATACGAAAGTCTTTTTGTATATTTGTGCACAACAATGTATGGTGGAAGCAGAAAATCATGAGGCATATGGACTATAGGGAATTGCCTCTGAAGTACTCTGAAAAAATCTTGATATCTCAGGCTTGGAATGTTCTCTTGAAGACAGCTTTTGGCACGGGCCAAGCTATGCCAGTAGATGTGCCAGGAGAGATACAACAGGGATGATGATTTTTCCAAAGCTGGAGCTTGCAACATGATCATGTTTTATTTATCAGTAAGATGCAGCACCAGGTGCTTATATAACAATAAATATTACTTCTATTTTTTATGTCTGTATTTCTAATATCCTTCTCCCATTGCTATATTCTCCAAAGAAGCTCCAATCAGCAGTATTTTAGTAATAATTTTACTTGTTTCTTGATATATCTTGAGAGAGCTGCTTTGATGCAAAATGAAATCCTCAGTTGCTCTTCCAAGCATTGTTCAACATGGACAAATTATTTGTCTTTGTTGGTATCTAAGTAATATATTTAACTACTCAAAAGTATCTTTCATCATTATTTTAATAGGCTTTGTTGATTCTTTCATATCCTTCAGGCTTTGACTCAACAGAAGTTCAGGATTAAATTAGTGGATCGATACAATCACCTCAATAGAGATAATGAGGTTTTAAATCTAAGTATGAAACATGTGAAACCAGAGCCTTAATACATGCCCCCATGCCATCATGCCATATCCCAGGATGTGTAATGCAGATGCTGGTTTCATGCTTCCTGATCTGTGGAACGCCTTAAAAAAACACGAAGTATCTTTGTGCTGGTTTCAAAACAGATATTTTTCTGCAAATCTCTCCAATCTCACCATGTATCTACAAAACTGAGATAGTCTAGTTTATTGGATTTGTCTCTAAAATGTGGGTGCCAGTTTGCGTCTGGAGAATTTACAGTGCTGAGCAACATGTGTAAGGGATTTAAGGTGTCTGGATGTCTTCACTGCTCTCTCCACAGGCATCAGCTACAGCCAGCTGAAGATAGCACTTCCAAAACCTACTGCCTGGATATTTTTGTCTGTACACACTGAGTTCCTGCAGGCTGAGCCTCTGCTTGTGTGTCCAGGGTAAAACTGGAGCTCTTGTACAAGGATATGTCCAAAGCCTTGATCCTTTCTAGAGTAGAGGTACCTGGTTGTGACAATGATGTTGGACATCTCCATCTGTGAGAGGTTCTATGTTCTCAACTCTTCCAAACCCTCGGTGAATAAGGTAAACTAATTTCAGCAGACAGTAACTACTGACCTCCATTAGCTTTAAGGCACTAGTGCCTGGAGCACTCACCGAGACGAAGACCAACTTTCAGTGCCTTCGTCATCCTCAAGATATTCTGGCCCATCGACCTGGAGGTTTAACAGATCATATGAGTTTGGGAAGTTTTTTGAAAATACTTAATAATCAAAAAATGCCCAACTGAGCTCTTTTGTTCTTCTCATCAGTTTCCTTGTGTGATTTTAGCTGAAATTTTGTATTACAATATTTTTATAAATATTTAGTAATTTCTAGCATTGCTTTGTCTCCAGAAAAAGACATCTTTGCCTTTTGGAACAAAATATTTGAACTTTTTTATTTTGTAATGAAGATAANCTGGCCCATAGACCTGGAGGTTTACAGAACTGTGTAATCAAACAGATCATATGAGTTTGGAAGTTTTTTGAAAATACTTAATAATCAAAAAATGCCCAACTGAGCTCTTTTGTTCTTCTCATCAGTTTCCTTGTGTGATTTTAGCTGAAATTTTGTATTACAATATTTTTATAAATATTTAGTAATTTCTAGCATTGCTTTGTCTCCAGAAAAAGACATCTTTGCCTTTTGGAACAAAATATTTGAACTTTTTTATTTTGTAATGAAGATAATTTTAAAAATCCAAGCAGTTTATTATTTTTATAAGTTATAATTATTTTTTAATTATTTTATTTTTTAATTTTTTTTTATCTCTATTCTACAAACAAGTAGAAATCAGATATATTGTTCTAATTTCAAAAGATATTTTAAAACATGTTTTAGAATTTCCACAGGGGAAAAATTCTCTTTATATTTTTGAAACATGCTCAATATTTTATCCCCTAGTAGACCAGACATTTTAATTTTATAAAATGTTTTTTCTTCTGGCCTCTGGAGACTCTGTGTCCTGCATGTTCCTTGCCCTCTGCTCTGCTTGGAGGTCAGTCAGTCATCGCTGCAGCTTCTGGCCCTCACTCCCATGTCAAGGGGCTTTGCACACAGGGCGCTCTTACTCCTGGGCCTGATGTGGGACCAGGTAAGAACAGAAGTAGCTGTATGGATCTGTTCTGTATAATATTGCTGGGGAACATTTCCAATAATCAACAGATTGAAAGATAGCTTCTCAAAATGTAATTTACCAATATGCATCTAGGGTAGAATAACCCCAGAACATCACAAAGATAAGATCTGTAAAAGTTACCAGTGAAGGACATGGAGATCATCTGTCCCAGGGGATTTGGAAGAGTTTTTTGAGGAAAGAAGGGATCTAAATTTGACTGAACAAATCTTTATGAACAAATCAGTTGTGCTGAGCGGAGCTTAGATGCCTGAGATGCAGCACGCTGTGCTGTTCATGTGCAACATGGGAGGTGCAGCTGCTTAGGGTTCCTTGTCTGGTTTTGGACCATCCCTTAGGGTAAGAGGATAAGGTTTACATATGTCCTGTGTACAAATAATTTTGATAACAACTTTTCTCTGTGCACTTTTTTTTTTTTTACATCAAAGAGATGATCAGGCCATGGGAAGCATAATATTAGCTCTGTTTTTAATAAAAGGTAAATTAAGAAACAAAATACAAATGAAAAAAAATAGTCAGATCTACCACAAACGCTCTGAGATCTGGTAAACATTTCTGGATTATATAAAAATGCAACATCTGACAAAGATGTTCATTATGGGAAAGACTGACTGTGGAGGGCAGTGGAAAAAATGTGAATGGAAGGTTTTTATAAAGGCACTCAATTTGAAGGTCTGTTAAATAAAACAAAAGAGCATGGATACCTCCACTTTGAAGTGAGCTAAACAGCGTAAGTGCATTTATGCACAGGTATCTGGAATTTTGCCGAATTCCTCAGCAATTGTTTTGTCCTGTCAAGCTTGACAATAATATTTGTCTTCAAAACTTTAGCTCTAAGAGAAGTATCCCAGTATCTCCCAGTTCCTATGTGCAGCTCCAAGCATCCCTGATACCAGACATAGCCCCTCTGCCCTTTGTGGAAAAAGGAGGCTGCATCATTTAATGTCTCACTCAGGAACTGAATTTTAAACTTCAGTTTACTGAAGTAGCTGAGCTATATGCTACTCATGAGAAAAGCTAATCATGGCTTTGTGACAGAGCTAGGAACCCAGGCGGGCTAGGCACTGTGTGATGCACTCTATCCGTAACTCAGCCAAGCGAATAAACGAGTGTGCAGGAGCACGTATGTGGGCATCCAGCATAAGAGCAGATCCACCGATGTTTATGGGGCAACTTGCGTTCTTAAAAAGCACACAGAGCATATGTTTAGTGAACCATGTCACATTCTTGTTACAGGCTATAAATTCCAAAGTAAGATGTATAGACAAGCCTTGTGTGAGAGCCTATTTAAGGAAATTGTCTCAGAGTCCTGGAGCCATCTGTGATATAAAAGTATACTGCATGGACTCCTTGAATAAAGGAATTCACTGCCAGGGCTTGTAGGAAATCTCAGTCAGAGATGCTTTTTATTCAGCAGGCATATAGATCTTTCACATGATGAATCAGATTTACTGAGAATGTCTGCCGTTTGGAAATGATTTCAGACCTGAAGAATGTCTTACTGGAGGCCTGATTTGATTCGAGGAGGGGAGTGAGGGTCACATGCTGCTGAAGTGGACTTTGTGTTCTTTGGGGCTGACCTCTAGGAAAAATAATAATGAAGAACCAGTTCAGGGGATGTAGGCTAGTACCGTTCAGAAACTAATTGCAGCTCTGGTTGTGCACAGCACAGAATTTTCCCTTGTAGACTGCAGCCCTGATTTAGTTGGTATGTTAATACGGAAGTCTAAATTAAATCAGGCTTGTGTCAGTGCTATCGAAGAGGCACATTCACTTAGCCCTGCAGTTTTATAAAATGCAAAGAAAGAAAACCATATGGCAGATTAGGGCAAATTGCTTTAAAATTGTGGCTGAGAGCCAAGGGAGAGAGAGTGAGCTTGAGAGAGCATTCACGTCTGTTTGAAATATGCCCACTTTCACTCTACTGCTTTACATGCTTGAAAGTAGAAGGCTCAATTCTCCATGAATTGAAATGAATTAAATATTCCACATGCCTTAATGAAAGTAATGTGTCCAGGATTTGTGAAAGTTCAATAAAAACAGGTTTTGTTTTGTTTTGTTTTAATTTGGATTTGGACTACCTTGTACTGCTGAATGCTCAGTAAAGGAGCTTAGTGCAAGCTGAGGAACTGCTTTGATAAGGGGGGAAATGAACACTTGTAGCAAGCAACACTTACTAGTCAATCCTGGCTATTATTGCTGCACATATAGCACAATAGTGACTAGAAGATTTATGCAGGAACTGAGATCATGCAGAAAAAAAAAATATAACATGAACCCTGCCCTAAAGAGTTTTCAATGTAGTTTTATTTCTGAACTGTATGAGACTGAAATAGGGACATGAAACAGAACTTGCAATAAGTATATGGCAGTATGAAATCCTCTTTGATTTTAGTAAACTGAAAAGGTCTTCTATCATTTCACATTCAAAATAAGGAGGAAAAATTAAGGATTATATTTTCTTTGTAGGAATTTGGCTTTGCTCCACAGCGCTTCCAAGTCATTGCATTAACTTTTGGATATTCCGTGGATGACTGGGATAATGATGAGGTGAGCTTGTGAGTAGCTAATACTCAGCAATATGTATTAGGACATGAGTACTGAAATGCATGCTGATCACAGAGATGATCTGATTCCTTAGCAGGGCCCACTGCCGTGGCCTGCAAGACCATCCAAGCTGCCAGAATAACTTTTCTTACATCACCAGGATCCTCTGGAGGAAAATACTTCTCCTCCCTGTCCTGTAGGTCCTAAACCTTTTCCTTGGAGGAATGCAAAGCCAGAAGCCTTAGAAGGTGAATCTTCATGGGGCTGCAGCTCTGCATCAGCATAGGGCTTTTTAACTCTTTCTGAAAGCCTCCTTTCCTCTAACCACAGTCAGGACTACCCTCTGGTCAAGAAGATTCTTCTACCCTCTTCTGAACAGTGAGGATCCTCCTGTGCCAGCTCAGTGGGTGACTCCATGAGCTGCTGCCCTACCCTCATGAGACAGTGTGGCCAGCCTACGATGTCCTTCCACACCTGCATCCGTCTTCTTCAGATCTCAGAAATTCTCCGTCTTACTGCTGAATATGCTTTTGGAGGCCTGTGTCTTATGAACTAAACTGTACCTCGCTGTGTTAAAAGTGTGGAGTACAGAACCAATGTTGCTATTGTTTCCATAGTAACCCCTCTCTGCACATTTATAGTCTCCTACTTACAGCCTTCATTAGATTTAACATTCGAACAGGCATTGATTAAAACATGACATTCCTGACACACCAAAAATCTATTCTGTACAAAACTCGACTATATGGCATAGACAAGCTGGTTGATGGCCAAATTAGTTAGTAGAGCTTTCCAGATGACATTGGAACAGACAACAAAAAGGCTAAATTCTCATTATGTTAAATGTCTAAGTGAACCTTCACAAACTTAGCAGTGCAGGCTGGAAAAATATGATACGTGGATGTATCAGGGGCATCTCAGGTAAAGTCTGCAGAATTCAACTTTATCCTGAGGTGATTTCATTTATACTTTTACTGATATTGTTACTAAAAAGGTATTGACATATTATTGGACCCAGATATTTTTCTAGCCTGGGAGGCAACAGATCTTGGGGCTACCTGAGTGTCTCTTTCTGCTGAGTAATCCCATTTCCTCATTCTGTTTGATTTTTGAAGTCTAGGGTCTCTGTCTGGTGGACTTTATGTGGAAACTGCCCCATGGCTTTGGAGTTCTGTCTTCTGGAATGATGTAATTCCCCATCTCCAGCATACTATTGTTCACCAGCTCCCATCCCAGGATGTTTTGTTCTTCATCTGTTCTCCTACAATACAAGACTTGCTTTCTTTCCTCACTCCTACCTTTAGGCTGAAGATTGTCACTGACCATCTGCTCCCAACTCAAGCTATGTTCTATAGCAGAACTTGGCTTGTGAGGGTTGGAGAAGAGTGGCAGGGACATCACAGAGGTAACCATGCCCCAGTCTGGGAAACAGGAAGAGAGGTGTGGGCTAGAAACTCAGGACAATTAGGCAGCAAAGAACAAGGAGCCCAAAGGGGCAAGAATAACACCACAGCCAAAAGACAACCTAGTAAAATATGTGGGGTTTGTTCCACATGTATACATAGAACATGAGTGTTGTAATATCTGTACTGTCCATTCAAACTCCTGTGATACTGTCTTCCATCTACCTCCTGCTTCTGTCTTACTCTACATCTAAATACAGGTGAGAACTATCTGCATTTCATGGAATCATAAAACCAGTTCCCATTCAAATTGATTTGTACAGCCTTTCAAGCAAAATACAATAATAGTTCTGGTTGGACTGTGAGAGGTCCTCTACCCTCCTGTTCCTCAACTCTTTTTAACCCTACTTCCAGATAGCCTTTTTGAAATTATGCCAAGCATCATCTAGTACAGTGTTGCCATGATGTTTTTCATTTATATCTGAATAAAAATTCAGTTCCTCTGGGAATAATCTTTAATGACTTTTATTTTCCCCCATTTTGTTTTCTTGCTTGCATGCCTGGAAATATGTGTGTGTGCATATATACTTAAAAGCTTTTGAAGCTGTTTCAAAACAATTGTGAAATCACCTTGTGATGTCTTACAGATCACCAAGTGGTGTGCAGATCACAGCTTGAGAAACATTCATCTACATTTGATGTCTATATTGGGAGGAGATGAATTGCACCTTAAGGCTGTCTCTATACTAACAAATTAAACATGTCCAGGAAACGTTCCTTGGCACTGGAACACAATCATCTCAACCATAAAACTGTTAGAACAGACTCCAGCACCGCTTTGCCCCGTACCAGTTAGCACTTTACCAGAAAACTGCTGGGCACAGATCAGGGTCAGTGTGAATGAGGAACCACTCCAGTACAAAGCTTCGATGTGGCCACTTCTTTTTGGAGACTGAAGATATGGACCTGGCTAAACTCATACAATTTGTCCTCAGTGTGAGAGAATCAGCCTGGTACTGTTTGTTTTACTAATAAACACTTTCGTTAACATTGTAGACATTATACGTGGTCAGATGAAACCTTCCATTTCTCCTTCTCTCATGTTAGAAGGTACCACCACACTTGAGCTTATCACTTCTCTTTTAAAATCAGAACATTTCTTAATAATTCCAATAGCAGTGGTTAAGGCTCCACCAGATTTCAAGGTCTCTAAAATCAAACTGTTTGCCATACTGTGTTGACTAGATATAGTCTTCTTCTTAATAGGTTTAATTAAATATTTTTTTCAAGAGGTTTAAGAGTTGAAAGGTTTGCCAGAAAAGCTAGCATTGCTCTGATATGAATTATTTTGTCTTAATTTTAGATTTCTCAAAATAAGGATTATACTTAGACTTTCACTATTCTTAAGGAGAAGGATAATCTCCTGTAGAATGTGATTCTTTGCAGACAAGGTTGAGAGATGTAGAATTACTTACTCCAAGCAGGAGTCACAGACACTCATAATGGCCATAAAAAATCATGAGACCAAATTTTCAGGTGGAATGAATGTTATCTATGTAGCATACATTTCAGACAAAAACAGTATAAAAGAGAAAGACAGTGAATAACTGAAACAGAATAGAGAATTTAGAAAGGCAATGCTGTCAAGGTTGGAATGATTTCCCACATACATCTTTTGCTTTGAATATAGTTAAAGATGTTTGAATCTCCATAGCAATGAAAGATAACCTTATTTAAAAGGTTGAGAAAAAATGAGTTTGAGTATTGCTACTGCATTCGACATAAAAATGGGATGATAATAATATTTCCATCTTTATATGATTCAGTTTTTCAACAGTTAATTTTAGCAAGGAGTCTGTCTGTGGGTTTGTTCAGCAACCAGTTCAGCAGTGTCTCCACAGCCAGTTGTTCCTCCAGGTGCTACCATATCACATAATACAAATAAATAATCATGGCTTTTCTCTCTCTACTTTGTTTAGTTAACATGAACATCACATAAAGCAGACAGGGAAAAAAAAAATCCGTAACTCAATACTTGCTCAGATTTCCATCTCCTCCCACATCACTGCTTTATATCTTGAATACATCTCCTGTGTTGCCTTTATTTTGTAATTGAGCAGAAAATGAGATTTATCCAATTGTCAGATTAGTACCATGTGGATCATGAACATAGTTCAAGAGGCCTTATCAAGTTTTCGAGCAGTTTATCTCAGGGAGTTCAAATGGCTATAGCTCATTATGCTGCAGCTGTATTCTCCCAGAATACAAAAGACTCGTGAGGTCAGTACAAACCAACACATGATCTTTCTTGGTAAAGAAAAAAACACTTTCTGTTGATATTTTCTAATGGAACTGAATAAGGAAAAGAAAACAGGGCTTGGGCAGATGGTTGGGACAGGCTGAATGCTGCTTAATCTGCTTCAGAATATCCCTCAGACCTACTGCCAGGAGCAGACTGCATTGAAAAATGCTCTTTCTGTACTATTTTCTCACTTTTTCAAACATTAAAATTATTGATCTAGCTCATTACAATATCAAAACCTCCAGCCTGTGTAAGCCTTTTCGCCTGCAGCCTTGCTCAGAGCCAGGGACCTGGGCTCCCCATCAGTACAGAAGATGCACTACGGTCAAGAACAGACTCTCAGGCCCAAAGCGATGCTGAATGTCCTGTTGAGTTCGGTGGGAGTCAAGATCATTCAGCATCTCAGCTCATCTAGTCCCAGGAGCCTAGCACTTGCTTTATTTTGCACAGCACCTAGAAGCACTCAGTGTTGTTATCTGCCAGCAGGACTGCCTGCACGAGTGAGCACAGCTCAGGGCAGGAGGGCTGCGAGAACGGGCTCAGCTGCAAAGTGATGATTCTCCGTTATTGGAATGAATGTCACCAGTGGGAAATCATTGCCATGGGAGGCTGTAAGCCGTGTCCTTCCATTATATCTGGTTTGAATATATTTGAATATATTTAGCAAGTAATTCATTTAGCAATAGACAGTAAAACACAGACCATAAACAGGAATCTGTGTTGTTCAGAAATACTAATTGTATTCAAAGACATATAAGACACAAGGATTTCCAACCCTAGCCATGCTTTGAGGTTTTTTTTTTTCATTTTTACAACACCAGCCTCCAAGTCTGAAGGTGACAGACATGGTGCTGAACACAGCACGCACCTTTTTCATTTTTTTTCTCCGAGAGCAATTTCTTGCCTTTCCCTTCTGCACACGCAGCCGTTCTTCCATGCGTGCCGCAGGCTGTCAGTGAGGCACTTGACCTCTTTCACGGGTACAGGTACCTGCTGTTTACTACGCAGCTGGTGCCAGCGCTGCTTCAGGGATCACTTGACAGGGAAATCCTGAGAGCAGCCAACTGGCACCGCCTTCGCCAAACACTAAACGTGCTGCCTTGAACTTTTAAGCTTCTATGTGGAAGCTCATAAATCCTATGCTCTTCTCCAAGCCCAGAGAGCGCGCGTACCAACACTGAGTGCTGTTGATTTCACTGGGGGACGCAGCAGTGTTTGCTCTCCAGGGAGGTGTGCACAGAGCTAGACAGCGGTGCGGGATTCATTTTCACCAAATGAAGCACACTGTCCATTTCTGCCTGCACTATTTTTGCGTATGGTTGTTATGGTTTACTTTAAATGAATGCAATTTGAGAAAAGAAAGTGGTGTTTTTCTGTTTATTTCAGCCTGTTTATTTTCTGATTTTGGCAGTGTTTTCTATATAGTCAGCAGTGCAGTTTCCTAAACCCTGGCAGAATTATTTTACCCTATTGTCTGTCTGAGTCTTTCACACAGAAACAGGAAAGAGAAAAATATTTCTTTTTAAAGTTTTTCAAAGGTTGTGAAATACTAACAACAAATTAGTGTTGTTATTCCTGTCCTTCTTCCTCTCCAGCTTACTACATTTTTGTCACATGGCATCTGGAGACTTTGCCTGCATGTTTTCCTCCATGCTGATATAGTTGGCTAGGTGAAGTTGTATCGGTATAATCCCCAACATAAACAGCTTTAGTCTGCTTTAAGTGTGGCTTTTCAATTTAACTTAAACTTCTTCAGAGGCATAAACAGACCAAAAAAACTCTCTCTGATTTAGGATTAAGACTGCTCAGTTTGAGGTTTATTAGTATCCTGCCCTCAATACTTTTTGCATATAGACCAGGCCATGTCTGACGCTCTTTGAGAGAAACTGCAAGTTTATACCATGTTCTTTGGGCTTGCCTTTTTGACCTCCAAATTGAATAGAAACTATCTGATTACTGTGTGATCTTTACCCTAAGCTAAGAAGTCCCTTTTTGAGGCCCAGGAGCTTAATTGTTTAAATAATTACTAAAGAAGATACATGTCTTTATTTGTTGGAGTAGACAAAAAAAAGCCCTTGTTCACAATACAAAATGTAGACATATGTGAAATTGTTTTATTTGTATCATAGACTACTATAGTATTCCTTTACATATTCTTTAAAGAAATGTCTGCAGAGCAGATATCTCTATGAATTACGATATGGTTCTTATGTTTAGCTATTTGGCAATTTATGGTTGCAATTCTCTGGATTTTGACCTATTAGAAATCATGAATGAAATAGCATATATACAAACAGTTCACAGGATAGGACACCGTATTGTATGTGATTTGAGTTCAGTGCACATGGGATGCATCTGACTTCTTGGATTTACTATGCTCAAATGCAATTGTCTAGTAAAGTCAGTGTGGAATATGACAGATTTAATGCTTTTGAACTAGCTAATGTAACTTGTGCTGCACAGACGGTTTTTAGTGTTGATAAATTTCGATTGGTGAAAAGTGCCAGCGTTGCTCATCCCTGCTCTTTACTGAAAAGTAAATGCCCATGTAAACATATAAACAACAGAAAATTCAAAATTTTAGCCATCTCCAGCAGAAAACAAACAAACAAAAACAAACCCCCCAAAATTACCTTGCGCTGTTCTGGAATGAAAGTAGGTACCAATGAAAATTGAAAACTTTCTACTGATGTGAAAAGGATCCAGAAAACAAAGGAGTTGTATATTAATGGTATCTTTTGTATACTACTAAAATTAATTCCCAATTTATTTATCTCCAATAACTTCCTAAGCTACCACATATTATTTCTCTATTTTTCTGAAAGTGGCAGGTCATTGTTTGAGTAGCCAGGTGAGCAAGAGGGTCTCTTCCTCGAGCCTGAAGGAACAGCTACAGACTATTTTCTGCCTACTGCAAAACTGCTTATTTATGACTGGTTCACTTATGCTTTTCCTTTGACAACCCTCTTCAGGTAGATCCCTCTTCAGGTAGAATCTCGCAAGCAAAATGGATGGTAGCATATATTGCAAATATTAAAAACATTTTTATATCTTCTATCACTCAAATTAGCAGATAATCTGAATACATAAGTGAAAATGGAGATTTCACTTTTCTGCATGTAGCCTAGCTTGTAAACTGAAACAAAAAGAACGCCTCGCTGTAAATATGTAACATATGCATGTACATGTATGTCTCTCCCTGTACATGTACATCACGAAAATGGATTTTAGTTAGGGAAGAGGTTGGGCTTTAAAGTTGAACTTGAATCTAGTTAACTCAGCGTGCTTTGGCATAGTGCTTGTGTGAAAGGTCTTATTTCTACCAGGACTTTTCTGCTAGTGAAGTTTTTAGTCTTCATGCCTCAGAGGACACATGTCCTCCAGTGGCTTCTTTGTTCTGCTCACTGCATTTTTCACTTATATCACGACTGTTTCCTCTGCTGGGATGTAAAAAATTGACACACTGACACAAAGCCATTATAACCCATTTTTCAACATATACATTGTGCTGGATATCAGGAAGACTCTTCTATACAGATCTACTCTTGCTTCCATTGCTAGGAAATCGTCATTAATTTCATCAAGAGTGGATTTTACTTTCACTCCTGTGACATAACTAAAATAATAAACTAGCTTACTGATGACGTGTAATTACATACACCCATGAAAAGCTCTATTTAGCGTATAACCTGGCACACTATATTTTGGGTCCTGAAACAAAAACAGCGATCTTTTTATTATTGTTGTTATTATTATGCACTGTTTCACAGTGAATAGAGATATGATGGATTTTAGGCACCAACCTTTAATTAGGTTCGCTTTTGTTCACCTCATGTTTAACGAAGCAGCAAATTCACAGCTCAGTAGCAAATGAGAGCTAATCAAAAGAAAAATACTCATTTGTTTAACTTATGTCCATGTCTTTTTCAGATGAAAATCTTTTATTATTGTTTGCTTTTCACTTCTTTCACACGAAGAAGAATAGCTCTGGTAGATAAAAAGGCCCAAAACAAGTGCTCAGAATTGCAACCCTGTCAAAGCTTTCAGTTTGAGAAAATCCCATTTTTAATGTTGGAGCCTCTTTGCAGTTCAGTTTCTTTTAGGAAAAGAAAGAGTCACGTCTCTCCTATTATAAGCCAACTGTTTTGTTCCTGTAAGCCAACCGGTTTGTATGCTACCTCTAGTGCAAGGTGACATAAAGAGGAAATATCTTTTCACATGGCCAGGGGGAAACTTTTCATGTTAGGGACCCAATTGATAAAAAGTACAGAAAGCGCCATTAGGAGAAAGAAGGTCATTATCTTCTGTCTCAGGAAAGAGCTTTCTTGCATCTTGAAACAGGCCGGCACTTTGAAGGCCCGCTCAGGACATTAGCACCAAGACTACAAGAGCACTGCCTATGGCTTTCAGATTATTCCAAGGATTTCTTTAGCATTATGATTGTGCTAATTTAGGCTAGAAAACAGCTTTTTTTTACCCCAGCTTGAGGTAGCCCCTGACTATATGATCTGGATGAGAGCTTTCCTCTGTGTTGCACACCTTTCAGCAAGTACTGATTCTCACTAAATACACCCATTCTGCCTAAGGATGAAGATCATCATTTAGAATATTCTTGTATATAAAATAGCTACTTACCACAATAGCTGAGACTCACTTTAATTTTCAACTTTGGGGTGCTGTACCTCTTGACTTTTGAAAATTATATAGCCAAGCAGTGTCCCTATATATGCAAAATCTTGCTAAATCATAAATCTGTGAACTGCTTGTGGTAGTATAACTGAAAGCAAAATCTTCTTGTTTATATTTAATTAATATCATTAAAGCAAAAATAAATGTATCCCTTGAAAAAGTCGAAAGCAGAGATTAGGAATTTTTTCTACCTGAAATGCTTACTACATAGTTGCTTCTGTTCAGTAAAGTCTCATGGGGCCATCTTTCAAAAGGAATTAGTGAAAAGGAAGAGGTATTTTGTGAGAGGGCAAAGGGAGTGAATGGAAAGAAACAAAATAGAGGAGTGGTAGTTGTTTTTCAGGAGCTACTTCTGAAGTGGTTGTATGTGTTGCTGGTGCAAGGTATTGCTTTGAGCAAGCTCTGAAGACCTTTAAGGGGTTTTCTGAGAACTGTAGGTGTCTCAACATAAATACTATTTACTAGGAACTAAATATGTGCATGTGCTCTTCTTGAACTGTTAGGTTTAGTTCTTGCCTGGAAAAAAAATAGCCTATGATGGCACCATTTAAATGCCATAAGTTGGAGAGCTCAAAAATGGGAAATTGTTCCCAGCAGATATCACAGATTTTATAGCCTTTCTTATACCCTTCTAATGTAAATTAAATGTAATGATGAATTAACATCATTAACTTGGAACAGTGAGGGTTGAGTCACAATTAAAATGAATAGGTTGGCCTGCCTGTTACTTTTTTTTCTCCCACAGGATTTGTTAGACTCCCATTTACATTGCTATAGCTGCTGTAGTAGATTACATTGATTTTGGCCTTGTCTCCTAAAGTTGCATGGTTTCTTAAAAAAGGAAATAAGTAGAGTTGAGTTTCCTAAGAACAGGACTGCAACTTGAAAAATATGCTCCCACATTACATTGCTTGAATTTAAGCAACTCGGAGTATAAATGTGTATAACTGAATTTGGGAAAATTACATGCACATCTGGAGGAACTTCTTGCCTATGAATGTGTGATTGTGAAGTAGTAACAGTTATAATGCTGTGACGGATAAGACCAGGCAGTATTACAGAAAACATGAGAGAGAGGATCATTATATTTCAGATGTCTTAACAGACCACTTTCACTCCTGCTTTCTATGAATCCATTATTTTAATGCTCCCATGAATATAGCTGTAGTAAGACAAAACTATTACTCCTCTAAGTCTTTCTCATGATCCTTAAAATGCACTCCCAAGTTTTTATTCTGTCTGCTTGATGGTCAAGGACTTGCAGTATCCATTCTGTCAGGAAGGGAATCAAATTTTGTGATAGATTTCAATCTGTAGATCTGGCAGGTGAAAAGACCTCAGAGAACATTCATACATGGAGTCAATTTATTTGAAAACAAGCTACTGTGTTATGTCTCATGAGTTAACTCCCATGCTGGTGAGACCTTTATATCCTATTGTCTTCATATTAGAAAGTCACTAAAGTCTTCATTAGCATGATAGCCATGCTCAGGCATGAGGGCTGTTCAGTTCCTGATGCTATGAAAGGGTAACAAACATCGATTTGAGTGGGCTGCACTATCTTCAGATATTATTTGATCTAAACCTTGAGAAAAATGCTTAGAGCATACATATATCACAATGTTCTTTCTGCAATACAAGCAGCTTGTTTTCATGCTATAATCTAAAAGAAAAACATATACCTATATATGTAAAATAATACGAACTAAGCCAAATTTTCTTTTTTATTTCAACTCCTTTCTGCTGCTTCAGGAAAGATTCTCATTCCAGCTAATGAAACAGTGTGTTTGTAGATGGCAACCTCTCTTTGCTTCAACATGCCTGACCCACCAACCTTGGGATCTGTGATGAACTAGGTAAGATATAACAGAGCTCTTGATGCTTTCAGCGAGGTATAAAAGATGGTTAAGCTGAGTTATATAAAATGAAGAATCTGTCACACACTAATGTCACTCTTGTTCCCCAAGTACAACAGAGCCACAGTTCACTCTGTATATAAAAACTGGGATGAATATCTATTCATTAATTAGGATACAACTTGTTTACAAAATATTTCAGGTACTTAAAAGTAACTCAAATGTAAACAGCATCCTGTATCGCATCCTGTACCTATGCATAAAGTCAAACACTAAAGATAAGGTTGGATTTTCCTCTGGCCAGCAGAATGAGTTCCACCAAAGAGAGGCAAACAAACAAGAAAGGGCTGCACTAGCCACAGCAGAGCGCTTTTCTACACCCAGGTCTTTCTGTAAAATGTTTTCACCCATCTACAACAGCAGCTTCAGTCTTTCCAATTCCCACTAATCTGCTACAAGGTTAGTAGTAAAAACAGGCAAGCTAATTCCTAAAACTATTAACATGGCTTGCTGTAAATAATAACAAATTGTAGACCTCTGATACTAATCAAAAAGTATCATATTTTTTCCAAGCTCGTACACCTAAACTATACCCTTTCCCCCTAGAGCTGAAGGAAAAAAAAAAAAAAAAAGCTTTGAAATGGCATTAAGAACTGGAAGAGTTACCTGTGTTCTGAACTAAAATCTATTCTGTCAAATCTCCTGCTCTGCAAAGGGATTGTCATACTATGCACTGTCATAACATGCAGAGTTTGAAATGGGAGAGGCTTCTTCTAGGCCAGGTGCATAGTTATAGAGATGTTTGCCCTGGAGACAAGTCTAAAAGAAAACCCAGGTAGGCCTATTTTTTAATGAATAATGAATTTGAAAAAATAATTTGTTAATTAATGGATTAAAATATTTTTCGATATTTGTTTCTTCTTTCTTATTCTCTTCTAAGTTAAAAAGATAAAATTAGTAAATAAATTGATATTTCATTTCTTAACTAAATCTTTGTAACTTATGCCAATACCCCATCTCTGCTTTACGTTCAGTATTGTAAGCCATTTTGACAGCTTCTTATAACTAAGCTGTATTTGCACTTCCACATATATTGTTATGAAATTAGCCAAACTGTAGAATTTCCAGACTTGAATTTCAGCAGACACCCAAGCTTTCTTTGAATCTATTTATGTTCTGCATTTAAAAGCTCAGTCGACTTTTATTGGATAAAACGTAAATGTTTGATTGCAACAATACTATTTTTCCACCTTAAAGGTTGCTTAGAGACCTCTTGTCCTAATACTGACCCAGTGTGACCCTAGTTAACTAGCACATTTTGGTAATGCCATAAACTGACTTTAGCACATCCATTGGCACAGGGGACCACAATAAAAGCATTGCCAGATCCTTTCTGAGAGCTGTGCACACAATACAGTGCCATGTTAGTGTTGTCCAAAATGAGTATGTGTGGTAATAACTATGCAGATATCTTTTTATTGAAACCAAATCTGAAAAAGCTGATATGAATTTCTGTGAATTAAACCTGCAAGGAAAATCTTGTGATGCATTTCAAAAATCTACTCTCAGTGGAAGGACACTGATAACATCTCCCCAAATGAAGAGTGCGTGTTTCCACATAAACTCTTATCACACCAAGAGTATTATCATGCTATATTAACACTGTGTCTTGTGGTTAGACATTAACTTAAATGAAAATAGTTCAGAGGAGGTGTGATTTTGAGTTCACAAACTAAATGTTTTCATTTCCACAAATGTAGCAATACACACTTTAAAAAAATACAAAAAAAAAAGAGGCATCAGGAAATGATTCTTCTTGTAAAATATTTAATCTACACACATCAAAGTATTGCATGCATTGCACTCCTTGTCTTCTTCAGTCATTTACACACTGCAAAAACTGACATTTAGAAAATAATTAACCTCTGTTATCCAGCTACAGACACTTCACCAGTCATAAAAGGAGAAAGTTTGCTAAGATTGAAGTTATTGAGACTAGGAGTAATACATGTGACAGGAAATTTAGTAATGACCAAGAACAAAGTTTCCTTTACTAGACTGCAATGCAGATCTCTTATCTGTAGTATGAGTTTCACTTGTTTCTAAATATCACTACATTTATGCTGTGTGAAGATACAATATTTTTTAATGTCCTACCAGTACCTGTAGGAATCCCACAAACATCATCGATGAATGACATGAGTTTTGATTTTGAAACAATTCATACTTCTACCTTCAAGGAATTCTCATACTAGCATTAAGAACAATAAATGGAACTCATCCTTTTGTATTCCTTTTTTTCTTTTTTTTTTTTCTCCAAAATAGTAAGTCTTATTTCTCAAACAGCATCTTAACCCTTCCACTGGGTCACCTTTTTTGTTATGCCATGGCTACTTGAGTAATGCAAATAAATCACATCCCTGGCATTACTCACACTTGAGTTATCACTCTATGGATCAGTATTTATTTTCACAAGGGTGAATTTCAGTTCCTTCTTTCCTTTTAACACTGAGGAAAACTATTTTCCCTATATCTGCAATATGCCTATGCAATACTCTTTGCAAAATCTATTTGTCACGATGAGCTTGCTTTGACTTCATTCAGCATGGAGTCCATCTTTAACCACTGTAACTGCTAGATTTACATTTCTATCATCTGGGTCTATGACAGTTCAGGAGATACTGTCATCTGATAGCTAGGGGCTTATGAAAAAAATTCTTTCTCAATTGATTTTTAATAGATCAAAATATATTTCCTATACTTCATTACTGTCCTAGACTCTTACTCCTCCCTAGAATCTCAGAGTCTGCCATAAGAAACCCAGTAATACTTTCTTTGTGTGACTGCTTGATTGCAAAAGCACTGTAATCACATGGATGGTTAAATTTAGGAAACTAAATGAAATGAAGGTAATAAGGAGTGAAAATGATAAAAGATTATTTGACAAATTCAAACTCAGCTGACATTCTAGAATGTAATGTTACTATTCTTCTCAGGACTGTACATTTCGTTCTTTAATTCTTAGTTGTCTTCATTCTCTTGGTTGTGGATAAGGCACATGATAAGACAGCTATTAGCTAAACTATGTCTAATCTTCAGTATTTTATTCTTACAGATTCCAAGACAAGATTTTGCAGACTGAGTTACTTGACTTAAATAGTGTCCCTAAGTTAAAGGTACTTACTGTGACAATATCTTCATTCTATTCAACCGTAGACAATAGGAATCACAATTCATAATCTCAGTTAATGTAATCTTGCTGTCTCTGAATACATTCCTGACTCACAGCAGATTATTCTATGCTCTGCATTATGTTAAAAAGCAGAAGAGCTACCTAATTCACCCCTCTTTCTCTCCTTCCACAGCTGTCCTATCTATGTAAACATGATGGGGAAATGATGACCCAGTTACAGTCTTCTCATGTTTTGACCAGCAATGCTGGTAAAAAGAAACTCCAGAGTATACAGCCTATTGACAGAGGGTGCAATTTGTTTTGTAATACAGCCAAATTGCCGTCAGCTATTGCATTAGGAAAATGTTTCTGAATATCTGGGTATAGTTGCCTGCTCGTCAGAAAGTAAAAATAATTGCTTTAAGAGGGAGAACAGAATTTGCAAATATTTCTCCTTGACATCTGTGGTCTTGGATGCTGCTGTAGCCAAATAGCGACTGTCAATCACCATTTGAAAAGATCCAGAAAATAGCAGAGCTAAAGCAACTTCTTTTTTCCTTCCGAGGAAAAGCACTATCATAGCTGGCTAAATAAGGTCTCTATTGAAGGAGAAGGAGGGGAAGAGCGAGCATGTGCTTGTGTTGTAATATGACTCCTTACTCATCAGATGGCACCCATCAGCATCATGACCACAACATTTCAGTATGCAGGAATAAACTAATTATCTCACTGACAACTCAGGTTTTAATCCTCATTTGAAGCATTTGTCATGAGTCTTGGTCAGCCAGTTTTATAGATTGCCATCAATTACATATTCCTTCCTTTTTAAAACTCTGCCTAAATAAGGACAATTGCAATACCATGGAATGGCTTTCAAAAAAAGCCACTTGTGCTTTTTGTCATCAGACAATGTGACTAGGATAGAACTTTTTACAATGCTGAGTGTAAATTAGAGTTTTAATATTCAGTTCTGGAGCTGAAGACTTTATTCAACATTGATGAAAATGGACTGGAAGAGATCCTCGTGATGTGACACACTTTTAACAGGGTAAGATATTGATGCTACAGAATTTACTGATTTCAGTAGAATGTTTACATCTCCATTCATTCTTCCAGTCGGAATGTGTAATACACACATTACGGAAAGTAAATGTAAGTCAGGATCCACCCACCTTATCTCTAGGCACTTAACTGGGTTGTTAATTTAGAAGTCTGCCTATTCTCTATCCTCAGCAGAGAGGTTTTTCTAGGAAACATCTGTTCCTCTGAGACCTGCATGGTGACACCAAGGGCAGAACCAGTTGTAATGATTAAGACAGAATGAAGATGGAGGAAAAAGGAGAAACGTCTGTGCAGTCAGATGTATTATGCAATATACCTGATGGAATGTCATTATTATCCTATAGCAGTTAATACTCAATTCACCACCATGATACAGGATCTTTGGGAAAGCAAACATCTTATACTGAAGTAACTAAATGAAATAAACAGTCAAAAATCCTACCTTTTTGTAATATTTGTTCAGAGTACATTGTACTATAAAGTCTAAGTGAATGAGTGAGGCAGCATTTTTTATGGTATGCATTGATATTTAATATAAAGCTTTGGGAAATACCTTCAGAAAAGAAGTGTTTTCTCCTTTCTTCATCTTGGTTGGCAAATTAACAGCTTGCCCCGGATGTCCCTCTGGTGAAATTCTGTTCACTTCAGTTACATTAAATGGAGTTATAGCATAAAGAAATTGACTTAGGGGCTTAACATTCTAGATCTTCAGCAATCTTTCCACACAGCACATCATCTCCACGTGCTTCACACACATTTTTAGACACCTGGAAAGATAGGCAAACATCAGACACAAACTACAGTTAAAGGCCATATTATATTGAAGTTAGTTAGCTTAGTTTCTTAGGTACCATTTCAAACAAATCATCAATGTTTAGAAACATGGGTTGTTTTGTATAATGTATTAATTTTGCATGACTGTTTCTGTGTTGTAAGTATCATTGCTTTTCTAATTGCCTACTCAAGCAAGCTACGTGGCACTAAGACCCTTGAGAGAAAAAAAAAATGTTCTGGTATATGCAAGCAATAACAATTGAATACAAAAAAAAAAAAAAATCTTAACATTCCTTTCCATCCTAATGTCCTTTCAGGAGGAACAGGTTCTTCCTATTCACCTCTTTAGCTCTTGTCAAGGGTAAGTGTGCTCTTCATTCTGTATCACATAACATGAAAGTATTTACATGTTGTTATCAAGTTAACTTTGATAAACGTATTGAATTCTTTGTCCCCAGCTTCACGGTACTTTCTTCAGTCTTGAATATTCTACGGTTCTTTTCCATGCTGCTTCTGATTGCCTAGCTTCTGTTTTGAAAATTAGGACATCAAAAGCATAAATACAGGTTTGTTTTCTATAGAGGAAAATAAATGGTGGGGAGAATTACACCTAATAGATGGGGTCATCTGCATATATAAAATCAATTCTCTGATTATCTCTCCCAGTATCTTTATGAAAAATTATGTTTAATTTTGTGTTAGTTATGGTTATCCGTACCATGCATTCCATGATATATTTCTCCTTGTGCTCTAAACTCCTTTTCCATTTCAGGGTATACTTCCCTGCTCCCAGAATTTTGTTATTACTCCTGACTATTTTTATGAGATTTGTGTTATTAGGACTATTGGTAGATCAAGACAAGATACAAGGCTTGAGAGTTAAGAACTGAAAATGATATTCACATCATCATAGTACCAAAGAGACGAGGATGGCAGCAACCAGGAAAAGTGCCTTCTGCAAACACAAACAGATTAGAAATGGCGATGGGTGGCAGGGAAAATACTTACTCAGTTTCATCCAGGCTGAATTTCATTTTAGTTTGGACAAAAAGGTTGTCTCTGTGCAGATGTAGGCTGAGGTTCAATCCCCAGACTTGGCGCCCCCATAGTGCCAGACTCCTGGAACAGTCTCTGCCATAGTTGTGACCTGGCCACCATCCTAGACAACAGTTTGAGAGATAGCAAAGGTCATGGGCAAAGGGCGATTTAGATGACACTGCCCTGCTCTGACAACTATGGAAGGAGCCAGACCCTGCCAAGTGGCCTCAAAAAGAATTGGTTAGGTTTTATTTATAAAGGGCAGATGTAGCCAAGAAGTTGTGTCTGAAGTACTGGTGTGTTTGTAGTGAATACAGAGGACTCATAAAAGATCTAGTAGTTGAACTGCTCTCTGTCAATGAGATTAGCCAAAGGTGAGATGCAGAAGCATCTGAGAAATTGAAGAAGAGAGATGAGAAGATTTTCAGATCTGCAAGCTGAATGTTTGACTGCATTAAAAGCATCCTGGAACAGCCTCCTAAGTAGCTTCAATTACTTTGTGTGACTGTACTGTTCTCCTTAAATAGTACCTAGGGCAGCCCTTTTTGTAATAGATGCAAGCCTCCTCAAAAGTAACTTTATCAACTTCTAATAAAACAATGGAAATGTTGAAAAACATGAAAAATATTATACAGACATACAGACACCTGTATGAGGATTCTCTATTGACAGTTACTTTTTGTGATCTGTTGGTTAGCCATCTCTTCATCTTGAGTTATACTTTATTGCTATTGTACTGTGCTGAATTTTGAATAATACTGTCAGGCAATATGAAGTCATTCACCCTATAGGACTCTGAATATATCTGCACAGCTTTTTTCTCAAACAACCACAATCTTCTCAAAGAATCATACTAAATTCCTTGAGAAAAACTAACCTTCATAAAGTGATCTTCACTGCTATCCAGTCAAGATTCCTTTTAAACTGACTCCCATGTTAGCTCTCTCCTCCCCATCCCCGCTCAGGATTTATATCTCGCTACTCAGCCTGTGGTTATCTAAGTCTTCCTATTAACTTTTTATGGATAGTGGTACTAAATATTAACACTTCAGTAGTTTCCTGGAGCATTACGGTGTATCTGGAAGTGACAAATAAATATCATTAGGCCAGATATGAGGAAGCAGTTCTTTAAGGACTTTTTCCTATTAAATATATACATATATATGTTAAAACAGATTTGTTTGTCATTCTCTTTGTTTTCTAGATGGCGGGCAGAAGGATAAAGCACTTAACCTTTCTCACATGATACAAACTCATAGTTCTTGTTTCCAAATGTAGAAAAGAAATCTATATAGAGCAATTTTTCATTTTCATCACACAATATTTTGATCATCTCTAACTGCTCCACGATTAGAAATTCCACTACTTATTACTTTTCAGCCAGATTCCTAGTATTAACACTAGGTTAGTCTCCTCATTTTCCTTATCACAACAACTTAGTTTGTTCATATCTCTTTGACTTCTTTGACTCTACTTTGCACTCCCATTCTAGTGAGAAGATTTAACTACTTATCTGTCATTCACAGATCATCCTATTTTTACATCTGCCTCTCAGTGGAACACAGCCCAGTGCTCTGCTAAACCAAAACTTCTATTGCACAGTTTTCTGTTCTCCTTGCTTCTGGTTCATTTTCCAAAGTTCCAGTCCGAGTGCTGTAGTATGTTCCATGGATTAAAATGTTCCAAACAATGAAAATCAACGGTTAAAAAAAAAGTAGAAGTATTATAGAAGCAACTAAGAGTTTTAAAAGCAAAAAGCAAGATTAGCTGATATATAGAGGTAAAGAACTTCAAAGGTAGAGAGGCCATAAGAAAAGAACATTAAAAAAATAGATTGCCCAGAGGATGTCTGAATAGCAGCATATACAATCTAATGGGATACATATAATATTCTTTTATGCCTAAGAAATGTGCAAGGTAAACCAAAAACACTGACTTCCTTTTTGTCTCTACTGCAATTAGCAGGTATTTTGACATTGTCCTAAGTGGGAAATGGAGCAGGTTGTATGCTTGTACATGGTTGTAGGCTAGTACACGGTTCCTCTCCTGGGTTCTGAGTGCTCTGGCCAAGACCAAACTCATTAAAGATTTAAAGGTAAAGAAGCATTTCTCTTATAGGGAAAAAAAAAGGCCTCTGAATAGCAAGCCAGGAGATAGATTACATACCATGTTAATGTCGTGACTTCACGATTGTCTGAAATAGTTCTGAAAATGCTTTCAGGGATCTGATATGAGATGAAATTGGCTCTGCTGGCAGATAAAAGTCAACAAAGTTTAGTTAAATTTCAGGAATTTCAGTGATGAAAGAGTAAGACCTAACATCTGAGTGTTCAAAAGTTATAAAACATTTAAAATCAATTAATTAAAATTATCTTACCAGGTAATTTCAGCAGATATATGCAGCAAGTGCATGTTTTTTAAGTGAATACATGCTTTAAGACTTTCTTCATATTACAAAATTTAAAATAAGTAAGTTTGGGGGGTGTGCTGCTATATTCCAGATGATTGTGAACTGTTGGTGCCCCTGGAGATAAAGTTGTTTTATAAATTTCAGCATTTTAAGACTTTTTTTTTCCCACTCACAGAAATACCAGAAACATCAAAGCAAGATACTGTAAAGGTGACAGATGTGATCTTATCTGAATTGTTAGGAAACTGTGTTCAGAATATACAATGTATAGCTGCCTCAACTTTACTTTTCTATACTTGATGCATGAATTGTTAGGATGTAGGATGATAATGAACACTTACTAATTTAAAAGCTCATCCAAACACAATACCTTGATCCTGAAATCCATCTGGATGTCTTATCAAATTCCCTCTCCTTTTTGTTCCTAAATTATTGAAATGAGAAGAGTATGTTGTGACATGTTGAACATCTGATCACAACAAATAACTTGATATTGGAAGCAGAAAAGTGATGTTTTCTGTTTGGAGGTCTTTTTTTGATGAGTATTTTGTGCTGATATGCAAGAGTTAATCAGATCTGGAAAGGACTACTCATCTTTTCCATTAATTGGGTCCATCCTACCCGTCTCCATTTCTCTACCCTGTGTTACAAATACCAGTGATGATCTGATTAGTCCATTTGCAGAAGGAAAATGTCTGCAAAGGATCGGAATCACTCACAGCCCCACAACTCTCTTTCCAACACCGGACAGCAGGGTGAGTGCAAGCATTTGGCATGTAAACAAGCCCTCTGTGTTTATACACATATTGTAAGTATTAGGTGCTAGTGAGTTGTTTCTAGCAGCCCTGGAACATCCGGATACAATTATATGTGGGAAAAAAAGGGTTGATGGCTTCCTTGGAGTTAATGATCAACGTTTTTTTTGCATCTCTGCAGGAGAATGCAAATCTTTTGTAGCCTGGTAAAGGTTGCTAAGACTATTTCAAAAGCAGAAGGAAGATAATTCAGCATCACCAGGGGGTGCCAAAAAGGGGTGGCAGGGTCACAAAAAGTAGAAGGGACTGTAAATGTAGTCTGTTGACCAAATACACCCCAAATAGGGTTCAAAATGTGTAACAGAACCATACATTAACAAACACATTGAAAGTACAAATGTGACTATGTTGTTTTGAATGTGATGGGATATTTCAGCACTCACCTGAACTTTGGAAGTCTCATCCTGGATTAAAAAAAGACAATTCAGTGAGGTCATAGAGAATTCTTCAAAAGTTTTAGACATGAAAATAACTTAAACACCCATCACTTGTTCTCTTTAGCTTGTCTAACTTAGCTTGGACTGGCCACTGTGGAAGAAAAGATATTCATTGGTCTGGAAATACGTTGTCTTGAACAAAATGGGATACTTCCAGTTTTTCAGAATAAAAGAAAAAAAATTAATTTTTTGAAGTCTAAAAAGAAATAATAAATTCTAGCATTAATTCTTATTACACAGGATAAAAGCCTGCAGGTTTAGCTTTGTGTTTTATAACAGTGTATCTTTATAAATGCTTTTCCATTCCATATACTTAAATGGGTCTTCACTGCAATAATTTTTTTGAAGTTCTATCTTCAGAGGACTCTTTCTAAAGATTAATTTGCTGGCTGATGATTATTTGAGTGAATCCTTTCTGCCCAACAAGTGGGACCTGAAACATCTTGCATTCAAAATCTGCATCTAGATGAGTAGAGTTACAGTCTCTTCTCACTTGGCATTCTCAGGAGATCCAGTTTCAGCAATAGCAATTAGAGAGCTTAAACAGTGTGAAGAGAGAGACTAGAGCACCTAGTTTAAACTCCAGTCCTACAAGTCTTTCTATTTAAGGATGTGAAGCATCCTTATGAATGAAACTTAATTGTTGTTATCCTGTTTTAGGAAAGTTTGTGGTGCTTATTCAATGAAATTCCCTAATTTATAGAAGACATCAAGTGCTTAACATTGTTTTTTTACAAAAAAAAAAGAAAAAAAAGTATTTTGTGTGCCACATTAGAGTCCACACTTGAATGCTTAGTGCTATGGTTTTCTTCTGCTCTGTTGCATTTTTCCTTCTATTTAAGTTTCTACCACTGCACACTCAAGGAAGCAAAGGTCCTAAATTCAATAAAATAAGCATGAATGAGTAACGTCCTGTAATCTCATGGTTAGACTCCCCCAGCTTTGAGGGAAGTCTTCAACCTTGCCTCCTCTGCTTTCTTTCTGACATAACCAACTCTGTACTACTACCAGCTAGATGACACTCGGGCACAGGCCCTACTCTGATCAGACAGATCTGATGATTGTCTATGTATGTGGTTAAATTTCCCAAATGTAAGTGCTTTTGGTTCAGATGAAGTAACACTCTCCCCAGAAAGCTCAACCAACGTGCCTGGAAGTTTGAACAGCTGTTTTTTTCTTGTTTTGTTTGTTTCTTTGAGGGTAAGGAAATTTAAGGCGGTGGAACCAGGCAAACTTTGCCAGTTGACCCTACGGACAGCGAACTAGCCTGGTACTGTTGAGTTTATTCTTATAGGTAAAGACTTTATGCATTTTACATTATGGAACTGAAGAAAGAAGTAGAGAGTGAGACTGCCTTTACCACTAGACTACAGAATGTTGCCTTGTTCTCTTTCCAAATTCACAAATTTCATATTTGTTGTTGTGGCAGCACAGATAACATCTTACTCAGAATGTGCTGTAATCCTGTAATTGGGGTTAATCACCTGAGAAACAAATCGGGGAGACTCAACCCCCTCAACCTTAGGAGTACCTAAATGCAGATGTGATCACATAACTATAAAAATCAAAGGAAGTTTTCATGGAAAATACAGGAATTATTCTCAGTTTCTATATCTTCTTAGTCACACAATAGACTGAGAAGAGTTTATTTTGACTAACATGCATGTACTAAATACTACCTAGGCACTTTTGGATATGGTCTAATCTGAAGTCTTCCACTTAATAGTACAGAAACTAAGAGAAAATATAGAATCACAGAGTAACAGGCTGGAAGAGACCTCTTGGGATTCCAGTCCAAACTCCTGCTCAAAACACGTTTAACAAGGACAGGTTGCTTAGAGCCTTGTTGAGTTTTTAATCTTTGCGGATGCAAATTTTGCAGCCCCCCTGGGCAGCTGTTCCAGGGTTTAACCACCCTCCCAGGATGAATTGCCTTCTGGAGATGCTTGTCTTCCTCCATTAGCCAAAAAGACAGCCTAGGAAAGAGGCTTATATTTGATGTCTCTTATACAACCAAAATAAGTGAAACAAATTGCATGCTTTGTGTATACTCAGCCTATTTGGATCCCAGTCGCTATGTCTGTATTGGCAAAGTGAGTAAGTGAACTGCCATTTCCAAGCACTTCCAGTGTAATTATTCTCCTCATAAGTTTCTTGTTCTTTACACTGACTAGACATGGTATGGCTTGGAAAAAATCTACTAGCTTCTGTGGGTCTGTAGAAAGACCCATTCAGAGTCAAAATATGTTTCTTACATAGCAAACTGTCTACACCCATATGCATAAATGCTATAGTTCAAAAAAGTTATGAAAAGTTACAGATAATACAAGCATTTTTAAGAGTCATTTATTTGACATAAAGGACCTTGTTTCACTACCTTTTAAGTGACCCATTTTTTCACAAAGGCGATCACTATCACTAAAGTTCTAGAATAATCACCTCTTCAGTGGCACTTTGCTGCTAAAAAGGCAAGTAAAAATGCAGACACCTTTGATACAGAAAAAGCTGACCACCTTGCAAAAAAAAGCCTGCTGAGACTATCCAGACCAATCTGTACAGTAGCGGCAACAGCAGCCAGCAAGTTCAGCAAGAATAAAACCAGGCAAGACAGCTGGAAAGCAGCCAGGTGGCAGTCCTAATTTACACATAAGCAGCAGCTCTTAGATTTAATAAACCAGCATCGCTCCATGGCACTGTGCCGACATACATTAGCTGGAAGCCCACACATCCAGTTTCTTCAGTGCTTTTTTTTTTCCATGTCTGCTGACTTCCGAGTAGCATGCGTGGTGCCCTCCAGCTTGACAAATCAGTAAATTTGCCTTTTCCACAAGCAGCCAGGACTGCTTGGCTGCAGGGTAACGACAGCTTTTGCGGTCATATTGCCCTGCTCCTTTCCTTTTGAAGGGTGCAATCATCTAGGACGCAAGATCTAATCCCAAACTCTCACACAGATTAGGCAATTGAGTCTTTTTTCCTTTTTCCGAACTGGTTCCGGGCTTCTTATAATTGTATGTTGAAAAACATGATGTGTTGTACAGAGAAATTAAAAAAAAAAAGGTTATTACTGTGCAAGGGTCACCACAGACCTTGAATAATGAACCATAGAAAACACTACAGATAAAAACAGAGGATTATATGCAAACTTATGATTTGGACTTTTCCCAGAGTATGTATATATATTAAAAAATATATGTGTTTTTTATTGTTTTCCAAAAGGCTACCAGGGTGTTGCTCAGATGGATCTTATAATCTTATACTTTCATCTGTCTGATCTTTTCTTCTACTATTTCTTTCTAGGAAAAAAAAAATCAATCAAACCCAAAACAAAACCGTAGAAATTTTTGAAACGGATTCTAGTAAAAGAACTTGAAGGAGAAAAATATAATCATATCATGAGCAACAAGGACACCAAAAATTCATTTTTTACTTCTTTGGTACTAGTAAAATCTCTTTGAAGGACTCAGAGGAATAACAATATGTCACACTGCAGTTCACGTCTTCTGAAGATACTTTTAGTGGCTGCAACACATTTATTTAGCTAGATAAGGAGAAACTAAGGTTAAAAGAATAATGACAATTTGCTCTATCTGCAGCAGGAAATGCTAATGAACCAATTTGCCAGAAGACAATTACAGGGATGATGTTAGGTGTTTTCCTGTTGTTTTGACAGAAGAGACAAGAAAACAAGGGATACATTTTATGGATTTTTCCTAAGCATTCTTCACATTCCTCTACCTGCCAGTGACAATGACACTAATAGGTTGACCAGCATTTCTGTAATAAACAAACAGATGGCTGGCACTTAAAAATATCTGCCCTTCAGTACTCGGATCAGGACTAGGTTCCAAGCTGACACAGCAAGATAGATTGAGCGAAAAGAATATTATAGTAAACAGGATAATGAAAATGAAATGAATATTTACTTACTAATAAAGCCATTTTTCCCCCGAAAGGCTGTCCCTCTTTAAAGAGTTGCAACGTTTGACATTACAAGTTGTAATGTGATGCTAATAAGCTTAGATTTAATTATCATTAAACTGGTATAACCTTGGAAAATGTCCCTTGCATTGCTTTTTTTCCTCGAAAGACCAAAAAATTACATATTAAAATATTTAAGGAAGTGCCATACCTCACTCATGCATAATAGGATTTTACTTCAAGACTAATCCAATCTGTGTATTTACTCACAAGGTAAAACAGTTCATTTATCATACCCATGTAGATCAATTACTGGCACCAAGAAATAGCAATAGCACTATTACAGATATGTGTATATTTAATCAGGCACAGTTTATGAAATGGGGACATGCTCTTTGAACTTGGTTGGCTAAAATTACACATTTAAATGTTCTTTGAGACATGATTTCCATTTCCTTGTTTCAATATAGCTGAACTGAAGTCCACTCTCATAGGAGAGTACAGCTGTATAGGTCACCTGGAGTAAAAGCTCTCATTCATTCCTCACTCTGCCCTTTTCGGGAATGCTGTGGCAAGTCAAGAGGAATATATTAGTTCTAAAGCAAGCACTTCTACCCTCTCTTTGTACAGTTATGATGGTCTGATAACAGACTGTGGATCTGTTCCTTTCTCTAGCAGTTACTAGGTGAACTGAGCAATCACAAAACAGAGCAGATGCTTTCTCTTGTTCCTCTTGCACAGGTACTAGACTGAAGGACCCCAATATATTTTATATTCTCAATACCAGTTGCTTACTGCTTTAGTGATATTGAAACAGAAGCGTTTTCCTACTGATCTTTCTTTTCATTCTCTTTTTCATCCTCATGTCTCACTCAGAGCTCTTTGATCCTGGGTTGAACAGAGCTCTATCTGGTTGAGACTTTGGTTGAGCTCTATACTGTTGAAACTTCAGGTTCCTTCAGCTATTTAGCCTATAGCTGTAGCTGTATTTCAAAGGAAACAAGGAGGTTGCACAAAAGCTGTCTAGCTCAACCTACCTACAGCCTTGGTTCTACCAAAGGCCATTTATGCTATTGTTACATATGAGTTTGTGTGTCCGAAGGATGTTAAGTTTAATGACTTTAAGACCCTTTATGTCTAAGGCCAAAACTCATTTGTGATAGATTTGTGTTTGTAAGGTCAACTACACAATCCTTAATGTTAATTTAGGCAAAGACTGCAGATGGGATGGGTGAAGAATGTATTATTCTCACAGTTGGACTTACTTACTGAATCCTTTCTGAAGGATGCTTTCAGGCATGTGATAGATGTCCTTTATGAACAAAAAGTATTATTTTCATTTTTGACTGTTCATTTTTTAAATATATGCAGTTGTCCATCTATGTGACAATCACATTTAAGAAAGCACTCGCTTTTCTGGCTACAGGATGAAATGCTTTTACATATCAAAGTTTAGATTATTCAGTAAACAAAATGTCACAAAATGTTTCATGCTTTGTCAAAGAGGACGCACTAATATGTCATGTTATTGTTTGAGGACCTAAAATTATACAAATATCCTTTCTGTTTGCAAGTAAAAACATTTTTCTACTGTTTTATTGGTCCACATCAATCTGAAATAATAAAGATCATTGTTACAAGACCCACATCCTTTCAGCATCTAGTAATCATGAACTTTTGCAATATAACCTTGAGCTCATTCCTTGTCCGTCGTTCAGATAAAATGACATTATAATCAAAATAGATTAAAAAAGGAACTACCAGACCCCAAATGTTTCTAAAATAGTCAATAGTCTGAAAGGCATTATTCTCCAGTTAATAAATAAATAAATACATACATACAATTTTAAATAGATAAGTGTACATTTTCCCCAAGAGAGGAACTGCGAATTTTGGATAAGAACTTACATATGTCTACAAAGCTGCCTACATCGGTGAAGAATTATTTATTTTTATCATTTTTAGTTCAGCTCTAACATTAAGAGGTATTGAACTCTTCATTGACATATGAGAAATATTAGCTGATATAACAAATCAGATGTTACAAAAAAGAAAAGCAATGTTAATGTTTCAGTAGGTTAAATTAAGATGGAAGGCAATATGATCACGCTGTCGGGCACAGTACATTGTGCAGAAATGACCCTTTGGAAATAGCTCTGCAGTACTAGTAAAACACTACATATCAGCTACAGTATTTAACAGTGGTATGTGGATCAAAAGATGAGCTGAAAGGCTTTTTACCTGCAAACATCTCACCTAAACTTGATTTAGCCTAATCTATCAGTTGGTCAAAGTAGTCTCTTTTTGTTGTTCTCAAGCTCATATTGCCCAAGACACATGGACACCATGGGCTGACATAGTTATAAAGACTGTAACAGCAGCTCTTCTGTAACTCTAGTCCAATTTCACAGTAAATTCTGCAAATTAAGTTTGAACTGCTCTGCGAATCAGACAGGAGCACTTAAGTGGAGTGATATTCTGGGATGCTGCACTCTTCAAAGTGACCAGTACTTTCATAAGAAGTGTGCATCATTCTAAATGTTATCTTGCGCTAAGTTCTATGTGACTTAAGACTATTGATCCTGTTGTGATGTTTTCCTATATTTTGTTTCGTACTTGTACTTCAATCTGTCTGAAATAGTCTATCTTCTTAGTAAATCATAGAGAATCTGTTGGGGTCAGGTTCTGGACTGAATCCAGAAATTATGATCCTTAACATCAACTAATTCAGCATTTAAAAACTATGTTCTATCTCCTTATTATTTCCAATTCTAAAATAAATATTAGTAAAAATAATCTGGATGATGGATTCTGAACACTGAACATAGCCAGTTGGAAAGCAGCAAGAGGAGGGCTGCTCCACCAGGGGCTGAGGGATCTCAGAGCGTGGGCTGGGGCTAATAAGGGCACAGTTCTGTGGTGTCTGAGCAGGGCCAGGTTGTTGTCAGGTTCCCCACTTTCCCTACATTCCCCAGTGGGGAAATTAATCAGATCTGGGGTCCATGCAGTCAGGAACAGCAGAAGACAGAACCAGAGACAAGACTGGAGGTCCAGGATCTATCCAAGAAGCCCAGTCATTAAGTCAGGACATAAGGAGATAGGGCTGGGCAGCGGTTGTTCTGAACGTTCACTCTTCCTATTAGTTTTGCTTCAGAGCTGATGTCTTTACAGATTAACTTCCCTTTAGAATTTGAATGATCATTTAGGAGCTGAAGTGTTACAATATCCTGGGCAACCCGTCTTCGTCTAGTCTCAGCATCTGAGGTTGCTGCCATCTTGGTAGAGAAGTGATCTAAACATTTTTGCCCCCAAGCATGATGTCTCAAACAGGAGGACATCTGTATGATGATCTCCAGATCTCTGGCAGGTTTTCAGTAGCATATTCAAGCAATCCATTGAGCAACTATGTTCCAAATCCAATTTGTTCTTTAATAAAAAGTGCTCTACTATAATCCATCAATACTGTATCTGATGACTTTCCAGAGGCAATAAATACCTATAGCAAGGCCCTTGGTGAACATCATGAAATGTTTAATGACTCTCGAGTGTGTCTAGAAATGAAACAGAAGCATAGAATCTTCAGAAGCTGAAATAGTTTATCAAGGTACAAAACACAGTGAAGAATTAAAATGCCTATGAGGCAGGATCTGTTAAACATTTCCAATGTTTAAAACAGAGGTAGGAACTAAAATAACAAGATCTTATAGTAAGGGATGTAGAGATTGGTAGGATAAGAAGCATTTTTTTTTAAATATACTTCTAAATGTTTCTAAAGATAATTTATGTTTCTAGCTCACAAATTATACTTGGAAAGCTGCACTTATTTGATTCAGTAGACTGTAACTGCAAATGCAGCTGTTGAAAACTGAATTGTTTATTCTATCGCTATGCTTTCCTGGCTGTGACCAGATGCAACCAGCTGTTAACCAATTGCTTCTCTCTGCTAATCTCCTGGCAACCTGATGATCAGCAAACCCTAAGAAATAGCTTTATAAGAAACGGTTTACATGTTTACCTTCAATCCAATGAAATAATGATGCATTATCTGTTTCCTTATAGATCTGTTGTGTGATCTTATCCGTTTGTACTTTAATTATAGTAACACTAATTCTATATTTAAATTTTTATTATGCTTAAATACGAGTTTAAATATGCATTCGTAAAAGCAAAGTGCAAGCAAAGACACAGATAACATGTTTTGGCATACAGTCTTGCTGCAAATGCTATAGAAGATCATTGATTTTTTTCAAAGAAATATTTACATTCACATAGATATTGTCATATTGCTCTGTTCTTACCATGTGGCACGCAACAGTTTCCCTGGGCATACGTAATATGCACCCCACTTAAATACTGGAATATTATGAGTTCTTCCTAAATTTTTCAGAACCATAACAGCATCTGACAACTCTACATACGTAGTGAATTTTCTTCTTCTTTGAGAATTGTGATTATTTTCCCCTTTTATGGAAGAATGCCAAAGCTATCAAAATACCATTAAATCCGTGTGTCTATTTTGTTTCCTGTTCACCCTTTTTTATAGTGTTGGACATGATAGAAGCACAGCTCACAGCTCTAACTTGCAATGCTTAGTATTTTGGCTAGGTCCACAAATATTCTAACACCTGGAGCATGCAATTCCTCATTCCCTTGGAAAATCACTCACCAAGCAGGGGAGGACAGGTGTAGAATTATTAAGGTCATTAGCCGACTTAGTTTATCCAGACATCTTCATTGCTCTTCCTGCAATATTCTGACTTTTTCAATTTCTGCAACCATTCTGCAACATTTTGCACTATGTAACACTGATGTTGGTTCCAGAGGAGGGCATACTTTGCTCTGTATAAGCCTGGGATTCTAGAATAATAAAAAAAAAAAAGATGTGTTGCCATCAGGAAAGATTGTAACATGGACAACTGATTTAGGGATGCACATTTTTAAATGTAAAATTTCCATGTAAAGGTAATATTCCTTTAATATGCATTTTGGTGCATAATGAGAAAAAATCCTCAATTATTCCACATCGCCATTGACAGTTTATTTCTCAGAGGAGCTGAAGTCATTACAATTAGAAGATGTGAATGCAAGCCAAATGCAAGATTCTAGACCAGCTGAGAAATTCCAAAGATAATTTAATATGATACCTTTTTATTTTAAACTTTATGGTAGGTGCACATTAGTACAAATTAAGCTTGGAAATCTGTCTGAATATAATATTATTCCTCAATGGAACTGGGCAAAAAGTTCATGAGAAATGTAATTCTTAATCTAGGAACTCTCTTAATGTGCAATATGTGGAACTTTTGTACTGTGGTCAGAAGCCTATGATTTTTTGTGGGAGGCATCAAAATCAGCAATGATGGTAGCAATGCTTGGTTATGTTGAGCTGTATACTACAAAGTGTCCTTATTCATATAATCTGGGACATCGGCATTTAATCAACAACCATATTCTGGACAAGGCGAACCAATGAAGCTGTCACGTCTTCTGATTGCTTAATGTTGGTGTGTTAAGCACAGGCATCCTTTGCTGACAGAAAATAGGGCATTCAGTATTGAATATAAAATAGCATTGTAATCTAGTTAATTTTATTTTCTTGAATATACAAAACAGTAGTTAATAATTTGAATAAAGTATAAAGTAGCTAATAAAAGTAGCTAATTAAAATCAATGTAATTTTAAACAGGCTATCCCGCACTGTCTCTCACATTAAAGGCACTTGCCAGACACATGCCTTAGTATCAGTGTAGCACACTGTAGACCCCAAAATCAATGCAGTACTCTTCCCTCTACTAAAACTGAGATTCTTCTGTTGTTTTCTTGGTGTAGGATGTACAAAATGTGGACAGGGAGAAGTCCACTGAATTATTTGCCCAGCTAGATCAAAGATTGATAGAGAGAATTTGGAACATAAATGACTTTTTCAAACCTGAATTGGGACTCTTTTAGGAATCAAGAGTATTTAGGAATCAGCATGCATAGTCTCCATTCCACCTTTACTTGTCAACTAAAAGTCATCTTTCCTTTCTCCTGCTTGGTAGAGTCAGTCAGGAAAGAGCTAAAGGCACTTGAGGAGTACTAAGACAACATTTTCTGCAATCTATTCATGTTTCTATTGATTCACAAAACAGAGTTACGAACAGAAGGAGTTTTTAACAGAAATAATAAACACGGCTTTCAAACAAACTTTTTTTTTTTAACCTTCAAATCTGAACTAGTCTGACTAGCATTGAAGTAGTCAATTAAGGTGGGTTTCTTACAATTATTATTTCTAGCTAAGCAAAAGGCATATCAAATCTATGAACAAACTCATTCAGAAGCTAGTAGAAAACCGTGAATGTTCATATAAATGAAGTTAAGAATGTAGGTCTGGCACATTCTGAATTCATACAAAGACATGGAGCTAAAAATACCCTAACACTACGAAGAATGGATTCAGGTTCACGGATGGATACAGGTTCACAGATGCAGGTACTCACAGAATCCCAGAACACTTAACTTTGGAAGGGACCTCTAGAGATCATCTAGTCCAACCCCCCTGCTCCAGCAGGGACACCCAGAGCACGAGGCACAGGGTGGCGTCCAGGCGGGTTTGGAAGATCTCCAGAGAAGGAGACTCCACAACCTCTCTGGGCAGCCTGTGCCAGGGCTCTGTCACCCTCCCAGGAAAGAAGTTCTTCCTCACGTGGAAATGGAACTTCCTATGTTTTAATTTGTACCCATTACCCCTCATCCTGTCACTGGCCACCACCGAGAAGAGTTTGGCTTCGGGCTCTTTACATTCTCCCGTCAGGTAACGATGCGCTAAGGGATATAATTCAAAGAGTTTATTTGCTAAGCTAATTTTCACTTTTTTTATTGATAACATGCACCTCCAGTTATCAAGTCCACAGCACAAGTAATGCTTGCTACCTCAGATTGGAGAGGAACATCTTTTTCTGGATGATTACAACCTGATCTCGGTTATTTCACTACTCATGACTAGGCCTTGGCAAGGGTACATGAAAAGATAAATACATCCTTAAATCTCACCAAAGCAGGACATTTCACTGAACATGAATTTTCTCAATATAGAATTTCAGATTCCAAAAATAGTTAGAAGCCATTTAGGGAACTGTGAAAAATATATCCCAGAAGAGCATTTATCAAAGCATTACCAGGTCTCACAGGTTTATAGAATTTGAAAATACTTTGTAATCTGCTTAAAATTCCTGCTTCTGACAATTTGTAACTATTTGAAAAATCTCAGCATCAGTCTTTAACCTCATAATTGTAAGGAAAAATGGGAAAATACATTTCAAATAATAATAAAAGGTACGCAAAAAATATATATTTTAAGTAATTTTAGAAGTATTTTAGGACTATGTTGGGACTTGACTCATATGTAAATGTCTGCCATTAGCAAGAGTGATATTCCTCTACATGTTTTCACATCTGCTCTGCTTTCATAATTCAACACCAAAGCACAAAAGCAGCTGCCATTTGTTGAGGATTTTGATGATCGGTGAGATGTAAACCACTGAAGTGTTTCTGTTCTCTTCTGAAGGAAAAGCTTTTTTTCCTGAAGATTCAGAAACTGTATTATTAATTTCCTAATCTCACTTTAGCATACTCAGAAAGACATGCATATCTCCAAATACTGATACAAGAAGCCCCGAAACATTATAATGATAGGTAATAAAATACAAATGTAAAGCTTTGCTTTTCTGTTCATTTGCATACACAATAATAAAAATACTTTTCTGGCAGAAGTATATATTTAACATATGCTTCCAAATTGTTTCAGCATTTATGCTCACAAATGGTATGATATTAAGCCTAGAAAAACATAAACATTATTTTATGGACACATAGAAATAGTGTGTGTGCGCACATGTGTGTGTTCAAGAAAGAGGCTCTCAAACACTTTTGAAGACCACGGTTCCCATTTGATTGATGAGTTAGGAGATCATAGTGAGTGTTGTCACATACAAAAAGTCAGAACAAATAAACCTACAGAACACACATTTAAATCTCAGGAGGAAGTAAGCAAAACTAACAAAAGCAATCCTGAAATGCAAAAGAAAAGAAGCTAGCTTTAAATTAATACCTATTTAAATAATGTAAATGAAATAAGCCAACTTTTAAGTAACTTAGAAGAATCCTATTTTTACTATGTCATTACATATTGAAATTCAAGAATTAGTTCTATAATTTTTAAAAATCCCATTAGTCATGCCAGCTTAAGAAAAAAAGTAATCATACCTTAGTCCTTCGACACAACTAACCATTCCACTGTTGTATTTCAGGGTGCAAAGTCATCTTTATGAAGCTTATAAGCTATAAAGTGCTACAAGTGAAAAAAGCAAATCTTCCAACAAAGGTGAAATTTCAATTTGAATGTACCAAAAGTGCAACTTAACAGGAGAGTTGTGGTTAATCATTACAGAATCATCACAGGGCAATGGGGCTGTATTCCCTTCTGAAGTGCCTTTGTTATGCTTCTTTTGTAGCCCTAAGCAGAAGGCAAGGTATGGTTTGCATAGGATGCATGAGAATGGCTGCACTAAACTGATTCTAAATTGGTTTCAAACTGGGGCTCAGTCTCAAACTATGCAAGAGATAGTATAACTCCCAAGCGATTCATGGTCATCTACAGAATAAAATAAATACAGCTACTGCTTAAATGCATCTCACTGATACATTTTCACAGTTGCACTCCTTTGCTCAAGAATGCTCAGAATCTGAATGAACTTGCTTCTCTATGATTGCTTACCTATAGTCTTGCCATTAGATGTATTGGCTTGCCAATTGGTTGTACTCACATTCTTTCAATATTTAAAGTAATGATTCTTCATCAGAAAAAGCTGCAGGATAATGCAGTTTAGCAACCCCTCTTATAATTACTACTTATTTGAACTGCAGTATTTCTCAGAAATTCCTTCTGATATCAGTATCACATTGTGCTCTGCACTTTACACTCACAGTAAAGTTTAGAACAGCACTGGAGAGCCTATTAGCTGAATACAGTGAAACTCAGTCGCAGAAAGAGCATCAAATTTGATCAAGACTGCATAACAAACCTTGGGGAACGTTTACAAGTCAAAGTAGATATCCTAATATAATGTTTTACACATGAGATTATAAAATGTAATAGACATTCAAGCAAATTAAAAAACAAACTTTCAGATTCTCCAAATAAAAAAAAGGTTTTTCTTTTCCTTTTTTAGAATAAAAGACTAAGTGTTTTCTTTTTCAATGACAGAACCCAGAATCCTTTTAACTAATTTGTTGAGGAAATATGCCACAGTGGAATTTCGTATGACTGATTAAAGTAGGTTAATACATTTTCCAGCTTTGGGTCCTGAGTCCCAATGCCCTATCTATGACCTTTTTAACTCAGGAATTATGTTACTCGTTCTACTAACAAGCATCCATCCCTGCCACAGGATATCATGGTTGAGCAGAAATTATTTGAAGAGCAAGCACATAACAAAAAGAGTATATAACAGACATGAAGCATATGTGCATGGGTGTGTATTTGCTGAACATACTATCTCTGATGATGTTAATGCCATTATATAAAGTGATGACATAAAAACACTAGAATGAATTTTAGAAAACTGATCTCTTTTTTTTTGACAAAGTACCACCTGTAAATTAAGAATAATCAGTGAACATCTCAGTCCCAAGACCTTTTCTAAGAAAGTGTTCCCAAGCAAAGTGTTATATGGGGGAGAATTAGCAAATTAGCAGCCTGAAAAATCATCTACCTTCATAAGTCACTTTTTTTTATGGAAAACGAAGCATTCTGCTTTTCATCTTGGCTACTTGTCATATATATCTCACTGCACCAAAATCACTTTGGCATAAGGTATTTAATGCATGCATATTCTGCTCAGTGAGGTTTTTTTTTTAACTTTCCCTGTGATTGTTACTAATGGTCTGATCAGTTCATTCTCAAGATCTGTTTGGTGGAGGATGGTGTGCAGAACATCTGATCTCCGAAAGCATCAGCAATCACCCCCATCTTTCTCCTTCAGGCTGGCACTAGATCATACGCACTGATTTAGAGTCCTCAGTACAGAAATAGTAGCACCAGACTGAAAAGCTTAGTCTAAGCAGCTGCATCATGAATCTCTTTACCAACTTCAAGTCTCAGGTATCAATCCAGCAAACATGGAAGCACATAACATAAATAAATCTGTGAGTTCGAACTGGACAAAGTAATCTTAATGCAGACCAGAATGTGATAATACATTTTTAAAAGCAATTAATATAATCTAATTCCCACTGATGTTTGCTTAACCTTGCTGAATTATGTATAGCTTTACTAAAAATATGAACTGCAAAATACCTATTTCTCTTCTCAGTGTCCTGTTAACTTAACCCTTTCTCATCCTTTCATCATTTAATCCTGTCTGTCATTCACAAGATCTCATGAGACTCACCACCTCAGCAACATCCTATAAGCTGCCTGTAGGATCCAACAGAACTAAGAAAACTGAGTTGTCTCACCACCATCCCTCAATTCCCTGCGGGAGTAATCGTGTTAATTTTCAGAACTCATAGGAAATAATTCTCATTCTCACATGTTCTAAGGCCCCTTCAAGGCTAAAGCAGTGTGAACTGATTCAGTGTAAATGTGGCTTATTAAGTTTAATGTAGTTGAGCGTGATGATGTCTGGGCAGTGTTAACACAAGGAAAATTCTTGCCTGCTCTTTCATTATTATTTTTGCTGCAGTATCCACTGTTTCCTTCCCCAGATCAAGGCAATTTTGGACTATCTACAGATAGAGAAAATATCATCCCCAGACAGGGAAGCGAAGGGCATGTAAAATCTGTTCCCCCACCCATTATCATTCTTATTGCTAAGGGCAAAATATTTTGCAGGAGAAAAATCTTCATCTATTTTGTTTTAATGACTCATTCTTATTGCATTACATCAGACAAACTGTACTGAAAAAAGAAAACTGTCTGTGATAACAAGTTTTTTTTCTTTTTCCCCCACACAAAATGGAAATGCCGGTAGTATCAACATCTGGAGGACTGCAGCCGTAGGCACCATTACAAGAAGCAAGAGATTTGGACAGGATACATTCAATCTTGCTTTAATGGTATGATGTTCTGCCAAGATAAACTTCTAAGCTTTGACATATTTTATTTTGAAAAATGTTATCGTCAGGTGTTAAGGAAATTCCTCTTCACTGAGGAGACTTTTGTAGTACTGTGTTTGATGACATAATTACTATGTGGCTACATATTTCATGAACATCTTTCCTGGCTTGAATAAACAAGAAGCAACAAACATTCTTTCTGTTGACATCTCTGTATACTAGTTGATTTAAATAACGGCAGAGGAAAAGGACTCATAGAGTCTCACTAAATGTTCTGGAAGGGAATTATTTTCCATCAGAGTGCTGACCTTTAAATCCATTACTCCTAATTAAAGTAAGTCGGATGCGCAAATGCTTCCTAAGTCAAGCCTCTCTCTGCCTTCAGCCCTACTCAAAATCCCTTCTCATCAAGTCTCGAGTTGTTCCAAAGCTTTCACTTTTGCCAGTCGCTTGCTTTCTACTTTAATTGAAACACACTGTTACCTCTTCCTGTTTTGACTGCTCTGACATTATGACCGCTGCTTGTCTCTCCAAAATTGCCTTTATACATGTAGTTGTGGACTGCCCACAGCTGCTGCCAGCACAGCGTAGGCTCTGTCCACCTAGTTTGGTTCCAGCTTTGAAAATCAGAAGTCCCATCAAAGTCTTTATGTGGAGCACTAACATTGTGATGACTGTGGAAAACATTCTTAGATGGTTTAAATTAGCAGAAGCTTACTGAAATCAACCAACTAAAAGGCAACTATGACAATTTAAATTAAAATTTTAGGCTCACTGCTTTATAGTAGATCCATCGGAAATACTGATAAAACGTGCTTTTTTCTTGGAATAGAAACATTTTATGGAGAAATACTGTGCATTTCACTGATAAACACATACCACCTTTCACAGTCCTGTGGACTAAACTGCAGCTGTCCTTTGAATGTCATTCCAAAACCTACATTTCAACAACTCGGACACATAACTGATTTTTGGAGGGTCATCTTTGCCTCCTATAATATACATGTACCACAGATGTAAAAAGTTGTACCTTTTACATCTAATTCAGTTTGTACTTTTTCAGTGTAGAATTAATGTAATACAAGACGAGTATTTCCCAGGAGAAATATTTGTCATTATAACACAGGGCTCAACTCATTCACTAAAGCAAAAGTTAGCAGAGCTCCTGGAAGTAGCCAGCTTCAGATAACGAGACCATTGGATTAAATATAGGTTTAGACTTCTTTTTTTAATCTTTCCCTTTATCTCCATCCAAATCCCCACTCCCTTTTGGCTGCTGTCACTACAGCACTTCAGATTCTGGCAGTGAACCAGTAAAGGAGGTATTTCAAGAGATGGTAAATCAACTTACACAACGCGCTCTTAGGCTTCCTTTCTCAGAGGTCAAATATGTTTTCAAACCAGCAAAAGAAGTGAAAGTTCTTTCAAGTCTCACTTCTTACAAGGAGAAGCAGAATTTTTTTTTTTCTAGTATCCATTGCTAACAATACACAATTTGGAGAATAGCCTCTCTTCTTTTCTGAGCCATGGGACATGCACAAAGGTTTACTTGCTGACTTTTCATATTTTCTACAAAACGCCACATAGAGCACTAACAGCATAATAGGACAAGAAGAGACACAAACATTATGTTTCATTATCCACCTTTATTTTTCACTTAGATTCCCAAGCCAACTCCAAGAAAAAATGCCAACACTAATGTGTACATGGAAACTCTATCAATATTTCATGGGGACAAGCTTGTACAAATAATAGAGTCTTAACACGCAGTTAGGATCTCTACATAATGACATCCCAGTTCCAAATGAGGTCCAAACATGTACTTTTCTATCAGCTAAAAGATCCAGCCTTCATCTTACCCCTAGCTAATAAATGACTGCAATGGCACAATTCATAGATCATATGGAATGCCACGGCATAAGTTGGCACAGAAATAGAGCACACATTCTTTATATCCCTGTTGAACAGTGACACATCTTTCTGTGCAATTATTTCAGTTCAAATTCAGAAGTAACACAATCAGAATAACACAGCAATATGAGTACACGGTCGTTACAACAGCTGGACAAGCCAGACTAATCTGTCAGGAGACTAATCATCGCTTCAGCATTTCACTGCTCCCTGCCAAAGTTACCTTTCGCAGGTAGAGCAGTGATTGACCAATACTCAGCATTTTATATTTTCAAACACGATTACATTCTTCTATAAGAAGAGGATTCAGTTGCTATATACTTTATACTTTAGAACTTTAGAACTGACTGATTTAGAAAATTAATGAAAGATATGGGATCAGAGAGCAGAAGAAAACAAACATCAAAAAAAACCATCACCAGTACAAGTATTACACTGCTTGTCCAAATAAGCTTTAAAAACAAGATTAAATGGCTTGATGAAAACAATGCTTTAGTTAAACAAAACTGGAATCAATGTAGAGTAGCTGAAGGTGTCAAGAAGCAAGATTAAATTATGCAAAGAGCTAAATTCTTTAATGTTCTTTTAAGGCATGATTCAACTAAACTTAAAGTAGATATATAAAGCAGGTCAAATGGATTGTGCTGAGTGTTCTCCATTGACTAGAAAGGCAGCTATAATGACTACTTCAGATGTAGATGCCTGCATTGTAGCCATCCATCAAGGTAAAAAGAATTCCTCTCTTTGTCTCATCCCAGCATTTAGCCTTTCTACATCATAAAGCAATTCTACTTTCATTGCAAAATACTGTTTCCCCATAGCATCAGTAGAAAATGTACTACAAACTGAAAATCTGCTAGGTTTTTACTGACTTAATTAATAACAATCAATTCAATTTTCTAGCAGTTCTCAAAATACTTTACAGACATGCTAATGATCCCTATCCCCATTTTATAAATTAGGAACAGCAAATGTTAATATGAAAGTTGACGTGATTTGCTGATGATCTGCTGTAGGTTGAAAGGTTAAAATAAAATGAGGATTGAAATCCTAGGACATACTGTTCCATGTTATATTTTATCCTACCTCAGAATTACTGTCATCTACAGTCAATATATCTTTGCTGTATAGTACTCAACAAATGTACAGATATGAAAGGTGAGCATGGAGATAATAATCAGAGAAATAAAATACAGAGTAAACAAAAGGAAGTAATATTTATTTTCTTAGAACAACTTAAGACAGATGCTATCCCTATCTATCCATTGGTCTGTCTACAGATAACTCTGGATAATGATGCAAATTGCCTGGTTGGCATTTACCAAGCCAGCGCTAGAATGGAACACGCTATAGCAGTTTTAAAATGATGTTGAAGCCAAGTTTTTAGTTTTCTAAAGGGAAAAAGAGTTTTTATCATTAGTGGTGAGCCAGGGATATATTTTAGTATTTGACCTATCACCAATGCATTGTACTTGGTAAACTTACGAGCCCAGTATAAGTGAACTGGGGAGTGTCATCATCATGATACAGAAATGCATGTGCATGCATTTAACTGCTGAACAATATACATATAAAATATTTTTTTTTTAAGAGTAGGTAGAAAATTGATCCTCCGCACCATGATGCACAGGAAGAAGGATTCCTTCCAACCTGCCGTCTGTTCTGCCATCCTGCCAAGAACAAGCCTTTACCGGTAGTCTGAGGCTCCGGCATACCAAAGTGATTTTCTGCACTAATTACTGCTCATCTAGCTCTCTGCACCCAGAATACAAGTCGAAGGAGCTGGAATGCCAGTACAGTATGAGGATGTCCGTGGCAATGAGCTTGCCAAAACACTGCACATTTAGCACGTTGGAACTGATGCAATGAAAGCTGCTTTTAGAAGTCTTGGGTAATGTCAAGATGTAAACAAAATGTAATGCAATTTCACCAGTTAGTTATTTTCTTCCTTTAATACATATTTCATTTCTTTTGAAAGAGTGCACATATCTGTATTGCTGTGCTAGTGTGGCCCACATACTGTAAATCTGGATAATATGCAAAATTAGATTTGTAAACACTAAGAACATTTCAGTAGCTGACATGTTAAACACAAATTGTTCTTAGCAATGAAATTATGTCACTGGAAAACAAATACATGTATTATTAGTAGAGAAAACCTTTAGCTAAATCTCAGTGCAGTAAGGTCTCATAAATATTAAATTGCTGACAAACAAAACATTTAACGTGTAACGTCTGATCGCATGAATATAACTTTGTGATGCTGATGCAGAATTACGGCTTTTAATATCTTCATTAAGAATGAGACTATCCTACCACTAATCAAAAGAGAAGTTAACATCAAGACTATATTTGTATAATAAAAGAAACAAAACATCACATGTAAATATTTTTCCCTGTTTTCTTCAGCTCAAAGTTAAATAACATTTAAAATTTCTTTAATGAATGGTTGCAAGGATGTTCTGTCTTTAATTGCTACTTCTGTTCTAACATTTCAGGTTATCCAAATCAAAACTGATTAAAGGCTATCAGATAACTGATTCTGACAAAAGCCAAAACAAAGTGAGCAGTTTGGAAGTAAAATTAATTTGTTTTGTTATGGTGCTTTATGATATCATTCAGTACAAATACATGCAACTTTTCCTTCTCTCATTGATGTCCCATTCCCAGTGGTTATGAGACTACCATGCTCTCCTGTCTCCTGTCTCGTACTCTCCTGTTGAGGATTGCATCTATACCACTGTTTGGATTCCCACATAATGCAAGTTTCTGTTCAGGTTTTCCCGCAGGCCTTTTTCCCTCTTTTTAGGTACTCAGGAATTAGTCAGCAGAACAGCCTTTATAATGACAAAAGACAGGTATAGAGGGAAGTTGACAGGTCAGGATCTTATGATGCATCTTCAAATACTTCAGCAAAAGGTAGCAATATAAAATCTTGAGACATACTGACAATCAAAGCCAAAATTACAATTGTTCAAAATGGAATACAATCTCTAATATTACCAACTTCTCTTAAAATATATTTTTTTAATTCGTTCAAAAGAAAAAAAATCAAATTCATAAGCCACATTTGTTGTCGTACTTGTTTCTAAAATTCTCGATTTCTTAAAGTCTGTAAGCTATCAAAAATTTGCAATAATAAATATGCCCAATGACTAGAACTCAGAGAGTTCTGTAAAGACGCCAGCTGATCACGGCTCACTTCAAAACAATTTTTGTGTTTGACTGTCTTAGAGCATCACAGTGATTCATACAAAACCTTCTTGCCTCTGCCTTGAAAACTAGTTCAACATAGGAATGGACTGTAGGAGTTGCCTAAACAGACCTCAGCTTTGGTCTGTTGAGTCAGATTTCTCACTTCTGACAATCGCCGCTTTGGAGGGGTGCACACATTTTTCAAGACTCAGATGTCCACGATTTGGCAAAAGTGCCCAAAGTTTCCTAGAAGACTGTAGAATGAGGCAGAGTGACACTGGGGTCATGGCTGGCTCTCTCTGGGAGATGATGAAGTGTGTGCATAAGGGAAAATAAGACATCTGTAGATTGTGCCATAGCTCTTCATTCGTGCTTACAGCCAGAGATAAACCAATAATTTACGTGACAGATAAATAAACAAAACTTTGAGACACTGACTTAGTAAAGTGGGAATGGCAATAATAATAAAACCATCAATACACTATAAAGGACTTTAATGTGTCTGAAGAGATTTTCATTACAGCAATAAGTGTTAAGCGTTTCCTTTGCTGTTAACAGATTTTATAGCAAAGCTTTGAAGAATGTCCCACAGGTTATCAGTAAAGGCTCTATCTGTTGCATATAAAATAAGAACAAACTAAACAATCCAGAAAACTACTTTCAAGTTGTGGCCCAAGACTAAAGCTGGAATCATGACAGGCCAGATCTTTTGCTGGTATAATCTGGAATAGCTCCAATGGAATGAAGCCATATCAATTGACACCAGCTGAGGATATAGTTTGATGCATCCTTTTATTCATTCACTGAGGTCTATGTTTTCCTTCCTTCTTTTTTTCTCCTTCTTTTATGTTTTAGTCACCAACACCATTCTGCCCAGTCACTAATAGTCCTTAAAGGCTAATCTTCCTGTTAGCTTGCATTTAAAAAATGAATCTCAGATGCAGGAAATGAAAGCTTTCCTCTTAAACATAAAGCAGATTCCAACTGAAAACTAAAGAATTCACGCTTCAAACCCCTCTCCGAGGATGTCTTTCTCTATTGGTAACATTTGGAAATATTTGAAAGGGAGCTAATGAAGACAGGTTTATGTGGCTGGTTATAATTTTACCTTCCCAACTGCACATTTCAGATTTGTCTCAGTGAATTATCTGGTAAAATATTTCATAATAATGAACCCTTTAAAACCAGTACCTTGCAACCAGTAAAATATTCTAAGCTTGAGTTTCAAAACAGTCAGTAATGTGAGCCTGCACAATAATGCATAAATGGCTAATTGTTAAAAAAAAAAAAGAGTTAAAATATTTAAGTACATGCAAATATAAAATGTTGTAATGCTTCAAACTATTGCAAGACTGAAAATATAATGCCAAAGTGGGTCAGGGAGAGGTAGAAGAGGTAAGATTTAAGATTCAGGAACACTAACAGAAGTGGACCACTTTAATGCATAAAGAATCCCTGTGGCTCTTCCAGGGCTCAGGGTCCAGTCATTCTTACTGCAGAAGGGAAAGTTCAACTAAACTAAGATTTTTAGAGCGTTAAACTAACTGAGACCAACAAGCCTTCTGGGCCCACTAGCAAGAGGGCACTGACACAGTTATCTGTGACAGCAAGAACTGTTATATTTGATGAAGTTGTCAGAAATCATCCATCCTCTTCCCACCTGCCTATTATCTGCAGCAGGTCCAGAGAAGCAGAACGATGCAGTTCAGCACCATTCCCTTCTCTCCTTGCTTACAAACTGCTACACGTTAGGATGACTATCCTGGGCTTGCAAAAAAATTATTTTTCCAATGAGTTCTTCCCTAGCTTTAACAAGGAAGGGGACTGGTATTGTCTGAGTAGGCTCAGTCCTTTGGTTTTCAAAGAAAAACAGTGGACTTCAAAGACGAGATGCAATTGTGCATAGGTAAATTATTCTGACCAAAAAAAAAAGCTTTCACGGAACTTCTACCATTGTTCTGATTATATATTGTCAAGCCATTTTTAACTGGCCTAGTTGTCTGTTGCAGAAAAAAATATTTTGCCACAGCTGTTGTCCTGAAATTCATGTGCATATCAAATGTATTCATTTTCTCACATGTATTTATAAGACAGGAAAAATAACACAAGAACAATCTAACTCTACTAATATATCACTGATGTGATACGTCATTCAGCAGCAGATACTTTTTCAAAGATCAGATTTAGGGAAGTTATATCTTCCTACTCATAAAAGGAATACTTGCAAGAACTATAAATGTGTGTAAGTAATTTTACAATTAGGATATGTTTTCAAGCACTATATATATATATTTAGGAGGAAATAATTACCGTAATAATGTGTGGGGATTCCAATACTGTAAAAGGTAATTTATCCATAGATTTTTATATTAATATTGACTCTACAGCAGCTTGGCTATGAGAAGCACTGAGTTTGTTTTTTGTATTTCCCCCCCGCCCTTTTTTTGTGCACAAACTAAAGCTGGTGTTTGAACTCTGAAATTTAGTAAATTCATTATTTGTAATATCCGCTTTTTAAGTTCTTATACGTGATTTCCTCTTGGCCTAGTTTCCTAGGAAATAAAGCCCAATCAATGAAGCTATCTGTCATTTCCTGAAGTGAATTCTGAACACACTAGGCAGTTTCAACCAAACTTTACAGAGAGGAAGAGGTCTAAGAAATGTTGAACTCTTATACATTTCATTAAAATTGAAAACTGGAAAGAGATCTTACTAATATTTCCATCAAGAAGAGTTAATAAGCTTGCTCTTTATTAGACATCAAAAATTCTCATAAAAGACAGACATCAGAAACCAGGCTCACAAAATTCCTTGTTTCTATTACATTTCACTTAGTGGTCTTATCTGTAACTTCATAAAGTTCTCTTTGTTTTGTTTTGTTTTGCTTTAGAATACAACTGTAAGATACCAAATGCTTAGATGTTTATCTAGCCATATATAGGATTTGAAAAATCTGTTGCAAGTAGGATGTTTTCCTGAGCAACTGCTATCAAGTTCTGCCAAATCTAAAAAATACATTTCTAGTCCTTCTGGCTTTAATGAAAATCTTTCAATGCTCAAAAAGCAGCTAGATAGCTAGCTGAAGTCACCTTCAGGCAAGTATAAAATCTGATTTCTGATCAATGAATTCTGCAGAAATTTAAGATACACAGAAAACATAGAAGAAAGAAATATTTTGTTTGTTTGTTTGTACTTACTATAGAAAGATGTAAAGATTTCTGATCTATCTCTGATTAGGAACTCTTAAAGGTAAAAAATTCAACTGCAATTCTCTGGTTAAGCCCAGTGTCTCCTCTCAACATCGGTAATGATGTTCTATTATCTGAATATTTCTTATGGATAGTGTGACCTCAAAAATACTTTTAATTAAACCGCATTAGTTCTCTAGTACCAGTATTTCTTAAAATTTTCCTGAAAGTGGATGAGATTGGGTAGCTACTACTGCAGTGATTTAAGGTAAAATGACTTATTTCTCAACGTCTATGTTCATGCAATATCTTGGTCACATAGAACATTACACAAACGTTACGTATTATGATTGGTATTTGAAAGTGTTTCTGTCTCAAGAGCATCTGTGAATGCAGCATTGCGGATGCCATTCTTTGCCCAGATGATGTCCAATGCGTTTGTGATGCTGCCCTAGTATTTATTTCATCCTCATAGATAACAACAGCGCACTCTGCAAGAACTTGTGGGAAAACAAATGCTACCCTACAGTCTTACAGACTGGCACACCGCAGAGATCTGCTCGAGTATGTGATATTGGGCAAGTCCCTTATCCTGCCTCATTTGCCCATCTGTATGAGGGTGAAAGTAGCACCAGGTTGCTTTCAGGGAGGATTGTTGCAATGAGTATTTTGAAGATTAAAGATCAGCAGCTGCATAGCAGGGGATCGATAAAACTACCAAGCAAAAGATTTTACTGAAGGTATGCATGCATGTGGCAGCTTTTGTGACTGCTATATTTTTTTTAACATCTCCAAATAATTGATACACCTGAAAATGTTACCGGTGCAGGGGTTGTGCACAGGGTTCTCCTTTAAGTAAGCAAGAAAAAAAAAAAAAAAAAAAACAAGTTTACGAACATTCAAACCTATGTCCTTTCTAGGGCAGATTTTACACCTTTTTCATGTTGTTGGGATAGAACAGGAATAAATTATTCCAACTCCATCATTGTTTTGCCAAGCACACTTAGAAGACCCTTGAGCTTTTGAGGATAAGAAACAATAAAACTAACACAGACTCAGGAGAATATATAAGGTACTTCTGACTTGCCAAGAGAACTCAATCAAAGTTTGGATGGCTCTGAGGAGGACAACTCCACATAGATCAAGTAACATCCTGTTTCTTTTGGTTTTCTGGAGTAATTGTGGGCTGCAGGGGTGGGACAGACAGTTGTGTGGCTGCATAAGAAGTTTCCCTTACCCAGCACTCCTTAACGAATCAATAACGATGAAAGAAAATGTACAGCGGCTGTGAACTGCAGACATTACACCCAGGTGTGCGTGTTGAGATCTCAGCACAAAGGCTGCATCCACGCAGATCCTTACCACTGTGTAAACAAAAATTTTTACATGCTCTTTTCTACCTTTTCAAGTTAGGAAACCAAAGTCAAGGAGATCAATAGACCCACTGAGCCTGTGGAGAGCTTTACAGATGTCTCCAAGAAGAGGCAACAAATCTAAAAGAAATCAAGGCTGCAGTGAAGAAAACTACCCACCAAAGATGTAATAAAGCAATCTATTCAGAAGGGTACTGTTAGTTCTCAGAGCTGTTATGCTCCCGATTTCCCTTGCTGCATCTGAAAGGTGCATGCTCGGTCTTCGGCGGCTTCTGAGAACACAGCCAATTTTCTTACCAGGCTTTAAAAGTTTTCTTACACACTGATCTATATTTGGACCCAATTCTAAAACTGTCTCACCTTACTCCCCAGTTGTTTCAATTAAATGAAGCAATTATAAATTCACAGTAACCACAAATAACTTCAGTTTTCCATTTGCCTTAAGGTTTCTTGATATGTACTGTTTAGGGCCAGAAGAGAGCAGAGGAGGAAAAAAAAAAAAAAAAAAAGTAAATGTTGGTAAAATAGCCCAAAGCAAGTCCCAAACAAAAAAGCGCAAAGATTTGTGCAGTACTTCCAGAGCTTGGCACAATGTTTTCCAGGTGCTGCTCAACTGCACAAGACGAAACAGTAGATCTGGGTCTTAGCAACTCTTTACCTAAAGAGAATCAGTGATCAGAAATTGCAGCGTTTTTCAGTGTTTGTATTGTTTTACCTTTTTTTTTTTGCTTCATAAGGAAAGTTACTTCATAAGAGTTGTCTTGAGTGTAATAGTCCATTAATGTTCGTATCTAGATATGACAAAAGCTATATAGAATACAAACACATGCAACAAGCACTGCGGATCTTTCCTATAAGTTGATCCTTTATTTTCACAAGTACACATGAAAAATAAAAAGTGAGAATTTTGAACCAATAAAAGTAACAGTAACCCAGACAGCAGCCTACATTGATCTCCATGGCATGGACATATCAAGGTCCGCGAACATTAGAGCATTAAGAGGGAATGTGGAAGAGATAAAGAATGAGTTTCAAAGCACAAATCATAAATAATTGTTTAAAATTAGGTAGGTGCTTGATTGATGAGTACAAATAAATTGTTCACACATTTGGTGGAACAAACACTAACTGTTAGCGTCTCCTTGCAAGCTGCAACGTGTTAAAGCCTACTGAAATATGTGTGTTGGGGGACCAAGACACGTCTTTTGTTTTTTTGGGTTTTTTTTGTTGTTGTTTTTACAGCCAAAGCATCCAAACACGAATAAATAAAGCTCTGGGTCTTCCTAGGATTCTGCCCCCTCCAAGTGCTGAGCGCACCCCGGTTAAGCAAGGAACCCCCCGCGCGGTGCCCGAAGATGGACGGCAGCGCAGGGGCGCCCAGGCCCGCCGGGTCCTCCCGGGCCGCGCCGGGCCCGCCAGGCGCCCTGCGCTCCCTCAGC
>VWPW01030985.1:0-31208 GCA_013389825.1 Crypturellus undulatus
GCACGTCCTGGGCAGACACAAGATGAGCCCATGTCCACACCGGGCTGGGCACCTGCCTTCGGAGAAGGCGCACGGGGCCCTGTCCGAATGTGACCCACTGCACTGGGGCCGGGCCAAGCTTCGGTGCCACAGCTTCCTTGCACGAACATTTATTCTGCACACGTGGGGCGAGTTGCTCGCGAACCAACAAAAAATGAAGCTCTGAAAAGTCCCAGGAGATGTCCTGGACACAAAGTATTCTTATTTATCCAAACCCAACACCCAAAGGTGCACAGAAATCCCACCTTCCTGCTCAGGATCTCTGCGGTGGGCAGGAACCGCACTGCTCAGGGGGAGCACAAGGCTGGAGGCAGAGCCTCCGTGTCCCACCTGCCACCCAGGCTGCCTTCTACTGCCCGGAGCTGATGGGCAGCACCCAGGGCAGTCGGTACAGGGAATAATCCATCTCCGTGTAAACAACTTCAGCTGGATTCCTGCGTTTCACCAGCTGGGAGGAGGGGAAAGGGGAGGGGAAGCCTCTAAGCTCCTCGTTTGCACCAGCTGAATGCTAATGGAGCAAGGGCTGCTGCCCAGCCCACAAAACAAAATGCGGTGGGAGATGCATTTCATTAAGCAATTCCCTCGCTGCTCTCCATTCAGCAGGGGACGTTGTGTCGGGTGCATTTGTATCCCAAACCTGAAATCAGCAGCCCTGTGCTCTAATGGGGCATGTTGGAGAACTAAAAGTCAGTGTATGTCCAGGCTGGACATACCCAGGCTGGGCTCCTGGGTGCACAGGGAGCCCCCACACTCCTCATCAGACCTCGTGAACGGGCAGAGCAGCAGATGCCTCTAGAGACTTGCGAAGATCTGAAAAAGCAACCAAGGGCAGGGGCTAAGGGGAACTCGGTCCATAGGCACGTCATCTGCCCTGTTTTTTAGCTCTTTCTATCTCAAGTGACCACCCACATCCACCTGACATCTCTCCAAGGTGCCTTTTATCCATGTATTCACGCTCTGCTCTCAGCCTGAGCAACTCACTCCTGCGAGCTCTTAGAGCAAGGTCCAGGCCGAAGGATGCAGCAGGCTCAGAGGAGCAGGGAATAGGGGATGGCAGCAATCACAAGGCAGCTCTGATAAACACCAGCTCATCACTGAGACAACCATTACCTCCTCCAAGCTGGGCTCCAAGGAGTTGGTTTCTGCACAAAAAATAAGTACAGGCTTTTGGAGAGTTAGGAGGATCCTAATTAAAGGATCCTAAAGGAGGATCCTTTAATTCAGAGCTCCTACACTTACCTGGGAGAGATACACAGCATTTTAATAGAGGAACAGGAGAAAGACAGCACATCTAATTTGGGGATGATCCCAAATCCCACCTCCACGTTATTAACAGAACTGCACTTCCCAGACACTTTAGTCTCGCTCTCTGGGAGGAAGGCTGTACAGACACAATGGGAAAAAATCCACTTACTTGAAAATCTGACTGCAGCTGTTTGACTGGTGACAGCCCCTAGGGAGCTGTGGGACACGCAGGAGTAGTTACCCTCAGCGCTGACCCGCTCAGGGTATTTGCTGTCTTTTGCCACAGCCTGGGATGAGATGAAGAGCGATCCATTCGGAAGCACGTGCAGATTTTCCTGGTCCACTACCGGAAACCCATTCCTCTTCCACGTGATATTGATCACCTGTTCAAGAGGGGCCACGTTGCAGTCCAAAACCACGGCTTGGTTCGGCTCCAGGATCACCTTCGCAGGCCCCGCACTGCAGCTCAGCTCCAGGGAATCCCCCTCCGACAGCTTCCCTGCAAAACAAGACAGTCGTTTCCTTGGGGTCGCTCTGCTTGGTTAAATCACATCCCAGTTTTGCAGCAGCGGACACACAGTTCTCCACGAGCGAGGGATTACAGACCATTCAGCCCTGCTAGATGAGCAGCATCTCCCAGGACGCGAAAGACACAAATACAGCCTAAAACCATGACCTGACATCTCCAGTGTTTTATCCAATGTAGCTGAGTCCGGAGTGAATGCAAGCAAGGTTTGCAAGAGAAAACATGAGAACAGATATTGCAGCTGCAGACCAACGCGTTTTGCATCATGCCTCTTGCAGGACATGCCCTCCCTCCTGCAAGCAGAGGCCAGTGCAGTGACCAGCAGCAAGTCAAGCTCAATGGGTCCCAGCTTGGCCACTTTCCAAGCCCACATGCTCATAGGAGAGCTCCACCCCCGAAACGCAGCTCCGCGTTTCCTAAAAGAATATTGCCATTAATAAAATGCATTTGCTGTTAGAGTTCTCCAGAGACACTAAGTCAATGTTAGCTGGCAGCGCTGCTTCCACACACCAGCAATTTCAATCTCTGCTGTGTTCAAACCATCACCATCCACTCTTTTTATGGCTCTGCTCCAAATTATTTTGTCACTGCTCCAATCAAAAATGTTTCCTGCCTCTATAACAAGTTTATCAACACTGGATATGAACCACATGGCTCCCTGCCCGTCTCCTATCGCAGAAGGCTACAGATTAATTTTATAGGAATTCAAACACCCTATTAAACCCGCTACTACCTACTGCTGATAAAAGGGCTGCATTTTAAAAGAGCCTGTGTTAAGCATGCAATTAAGGGCAATGACACGCAGAATTACACATGCAGGCAGACGGAATTATTTCCAATTGGGAACCGCAGGTACCCCTGCAGGAAGGGCCACGGGGCCAGGTCGCTCCCTGCCCATGCCTGGGTGGCCCCAAGCTGTCAGGTTTGCAGCGAGGGTGCCAGAGCACCCGTGTCCGCAGCAGGAGACGTGTGGGAGCATTAGAAACTCGATGGCTCCACTGGGAACTCCACAGGCTCCGTCCATCAGCAAGGAGCAAGCTATGCGCTGGTCCTTCCCCGGCTCTGCCCACTGGTTTATTGCCTGTTTGTGGGACTGCTGACGATGGACGGGCCACGCTTGCCCACCCAGCAATGCACAATGCTGAGAGGGACTCAGACCCTGCCCCAAGCCCTCCTGACTTCCATGGGCACAGCACAGAAACAAGATGTTTGCTCCCATCCCAGGGAAGACCCCATTCCAGATCCCCTCGGTCAGCAGCAGTGGTTGAGGAGACGGTGTCCTGCAGCTCCGCACAGCTGGCTCTGCACAGCTGGCTCCGCACATCTGGCTCCACAGCCCGGCTGCCCTCGGCCGCCCATGCTTACACTGTCCTCCCTGCTCCTTCCTCACGGACGCACGTCCCGTGCCAGGCGTTCCCGTTCATCGCTCCAGCTCCCGTCCTATTTCCCACTTCCTTCAGCCTGGGATTCAATGGTATTTTGCTGAGAAAGCTCCTCTCCGAAGGCGCAGCAGGCAGGGTGACTTGCTGGCTCCGCAGACGCTTCCAGCGCCAGTACAGGCCCCTAAGAAGCAATTAGCAGCCTCTCCAATACAGCCCTCCAAATATCAGCTCAACAGGTTTGCAGCTGAGTAAGGACACATAGCTCCATACTCTACACCACAGCAGACAAAAAAATTTTAGCTTTTAAACATGAAGATGTCTGTATACCACAAAATACCTCTGAAATCCTCTCCCCAAACTCCAAACCTGAGATCCAAACTTTTAGCAGTTATATTAGAAAAAAAAGGCCAATTACAAAACTCAGCGTTGAAGCACAGAGCTCACCCACGGCCTGACCTGACAGCCTGGGCTAAGTCTGTCTCCTACACCGAGATGGGAGAAGAAATCACTTGAGGGAAACGCGTTTGAAATCAGCCCCTCGCAGGCAACTGCCCTGCCGCAGCCTGGGGACAGGCCCGTTGAGGTGACAAGGATCAAAGACTCCTCCTCACCTCCAAGAGAGACCAGAGGCTGCTCCTATCACCAAGATTTGGTGCACTCGCTGAGCTGATAGCAACAATAAAATCCCACTGTTTTTTAATAGGAAGAAGTTGCCTTTTTTAATGCCTCCATGCCAATAAACACACATCTGCACATCTTTGAAGTGCAACCATCACTCCTTTCCTGCAGACACGTTCCTACCATATTATCTATCCCAAAAGAGCAAAAAGCATTTAGAAGTAAGCCATCTCCAGGGTATTGATGTTTCTACTTGCAAACATCTACTAAAGCGCAAAGCTAAACAGTATCCGTGTGATGGTGAGAGCTACAGGATCGTGTTCAAACCGCTGCCCTTTATTCCAGGGCCTCCAAAAGTACTTCCAGATGAAGCAGACATGTAAAAAGGTTAGTTTGGAAAAGGGGAGCGCAGAGCTGCCCCAAATCACCCAAATCTGGTCCCCAAGGCCTCTCAGTCCTTGGGAACGGGCCCTTTGCACGTGCAGAGGTGGGAAAAACAGGGCCCAGGACCCAGACACGGCACTGCAAAGAAAACCCCACGGTGCCTCTCATCCCGACATGTAACATTCCCTCATTAAGGAAGAAATACCTTGCGGGCTCTGCAAACGTGGGAGGAGGTCTGGTTCAAAACACCACGCTAAATTAGCAAGCCTGACAATGAGATAAAAGCCATTTCAAGGGAAGGGATCAGAACAGGGTAAAATTACTCCAAGTGAGATCAAAGACAAATGAAATCAGGAATGTTAAGTGCTTACAGAAGCTGCTGACTATTTCTGACCTCTTTTCCCCATCCTATAGTGACAGAAGGATCAGTCCAAGGCAGATTTCAGCTACAGAGCTGTACTGAGGAGCTGGGGAGCTTCTCCCCTGTGGTTCCTCAGAGATGTAACTTCAAATGTGAAAATCTGGTGCAAACAGAGGGGCTCTGCCCACAGACTCCTCAGGTTGGGCCAGAGGATCCCAAAAAGCCTTCCTCTGTGCAGAGCAACATCACATAGTACGTTCAAAGTTTCAGAACTATAAACGTATGTGCAAAGCCATATTCATATAGATACACACAGGCACCAAGTTCTCCTGGGAACACATGCGGACTGAGGTGCAGAAAATGCCCCAAAACGGAGGGTTGCTGAAGCTGCAAGTTAAAAGCATTTTGCTTCCAAGGAAACTATCTCCTCCGACCCAGGCTCTGCAGAGCGCTCACTCTCTCCTCTGCTGCTAACACCAAGGCTGTTATCAAGCATAAAAGCAGTGCAGGAGGAAAAACTGTTCTGAAACGCACGTGTCTTCATGTATGGCCAAAAACGTCGCCGAGGATCTGTCCCCCTTGGACGGAGGCTGGAATAGCCCAGCTTACCATTAAGTGTAAAGGAAAAAGAAGCAATTCCCTTGCATTCCTGACTGCAAAACTATGAGCAGCCGTGGGGAGCTGGAGCCAGCAACACAGTGTGGTCTGACGGATTCCCAACAAGGAATTACTTGGTCAGAGGCACGACCCTCGGAGCACCAAATTCACCTCCAAGGCACACAATACCACCAGCCCATAAATCCCTTAGGAACTTGCGCTCCCTGGCTGAGAATAGCATGGAAAACTCTGTCTGTGGTGAATAAATCCTTTCCTTTCCTTAGAACTTAACACTTAAAAGAGGAGAAAAGACCTAGGCAAGCAACATACCTGCCCTGGTGAAATCTTGGCCATCAGGAGTAAACATGTCCTTGATCTCCGTTACACGGCATGTGCAAATAAAAGGTTACTGTTCAACAAATGGCTTTGTTCGAACAAGAAAAAATTGTCTTTTAGTGATTATTTAAAAAATAAAACATACAAAACCCAAGCAGGGCATATTCCTGTATAAACCAGCAGAGCATCCCGTGCCCTTTTCTTTGGGTACAGCGCCTAGCACTGCTGGAATCACCGGAGACACAGCTCAGCTAACCAACACCTGGGCAAGGTCCCTAATTAAGCTAATTACCTGCTCCTGAAGGCTGCAGGATCAGACAACGCAGCACTGTTGTGCTGGTTCAGACAAGCAGGGTATGTCCCTCTCACTGCCCCAAACCCCTCCAAGAAACCAACCCGGGTAAGCAGCATCGCCCAGCTCTCCGTAGGGCCACCACGTTGGCACCATCCAAGTCACCACCGCGCTGACCCAAAGACAGGCGGAAGGGTTGTGTTCTTAGAGCCTTTTCTGCTAGACAAAGATGGTCCCTCTCCCCAGGGCTCTGCAAGCGACAACCCTCAGAGAGAGGTGGCACCCAGATAGCCTGTTCCCTATCCCAAGGTGTCACCAGCCCTCTGCAACCTCCCCCAGGCACTTCCCACAAGTTCCCATGCTGGCAATGACAAGGGTCAGATGTTCAGGTAGGGGAGAGAGGCTCAGGAGGCTGCAGGAGCAGCTCCAGGGCAGGATGCAGCCCTGCACCACAACCCGCCGACGGCTTCCAGCGCCCACACACGAGAACTCACCAACACTCCCAGGCCAAAACAAACCAACGTGCGCACAGCCACGCCGGGCCCGTCGGAGCACAGGCCTTGGGAGATTAATACTTCACAGAGAGCAGAGTACAAGGGTTTCTCAGCTGACACGCTTCCAGGGCTGACATCACTCGGAGCTCTTGGCAGCCAGCGGTTTTCCTGCGGAGCCGCTGTTGTGCCGCAGGTCCCGGCGGCTGGAGCGCAGCCAGCGCACTTCCTACTCCACATCTGGCACTTGGCAAGCGGCTCGTGCACCTTGCGGAGCCGTGGCCAAGGAAAAGCCTGCGGGAGCGGGGAGAGGTGCCCGGCTGGGGTGAGCACCGTGGTGCTTCCGCAGGTACCGTGCGAAGGGAGAGGAGCTGCTCTCCCCTCCGCATCCCACGGGATGTGGCAGGAATTCCAGCCGCAGTTAAGCCTCGGCACTCTTAATTTATGTATTTATTTTGGATGCCGAACTCACAGGACTCAACAGCACCATTAATCTCATTTAAGTAGGAGTGAGCAGCGCTGAAGAGAACTGGGAGTTACTACTTCCAAAGGGTTTTTCCCAGCTATTAGGGAACCAACTACTATGCCCCTGTTCTGCCCAAGTGTAAGACATGCAACTGTCTCCAATGCTCTTCATGTGCTCTCAGCACCTTGGGAAATCTTTAGGTACACATGGTGTAACTCAAAGAGCAATTTTGCTTCAGCATGTCCTCTCTGAACAACAAAAGCGCTCATTCTTCTCAAAAACCTGATGTACTCACCGCTAAGAGGCAGTAGCTTGTGCTCAGCTCGCATGAAGGGAACTGCACTTGGCAAATAGTGACATAGAAAGAAACTGGGACAGAGGCATCCAAGTGAGGAGCGAGGGTGCTCGGCACCATCAGCACTGATAGTCAGAGCAGGGGAGCTGGGGGAAGGAGGTTCTGGTCCTCTGTGGTGCTGAGACACCCAGCTCCCTTGATCGCCACCAAACTGGAGGTGGCCTTGAGCACCTTGTCCTCAGCACCGCCACGATACCGGAGCAGGGCTATTCTCCGGGGTCAACGCGAGCTTTGGCCACAGGATCCTCACCTTCATTTCCCAGTGCTGTCACCAGATGCTACAGGAATTTTACAGCCCGTAATGGCAATACAAGCAAGCTGGAAATAAAAAAGTAACTCCTTCATTTCAAACCTCCTGGAAGAGAAGGTTCCTAAAACCGCAGGCAGGACTGCTGGAAAGGCCCTTTCATCAAAACCCGACATCCAGCTGTGGCAGAGCTACTCCAGCTCTCAGTAGCTGTTTGCTGCTGGGAAACAGGCCTTATTCTAATCCTGCACATATGCAGCCTAGGTGCTTTATTTAATAGTGCACCACCTCCCGCTGCTGCAGGAATATTTACGGAGCCAGCAGCAAGGGACTCGCAGAGCCATCCCTGTCGCTGAGCCCCCATGGATGGGTTGAAGGAGAAACAAGTTACTACAAACACCAAAAAACAGTAGGAAAATGCTGCCAGCACAAAAACCGCTCGCTGGAGTTCTACTTCACTTAATTATCAAGATCTTCCCACCTAATAAGTCTCCGTGAGGCTTTGTGGCTTTGGGACGTCCATCTAATACATTCACTTCATAGTGGTCCCTTATTATGTTTTCACATGTATATAAAGTCTTTCCATTTACAAGTTAAATTAATCATAATTTATCGATTTGTTGTAGCATGCTCCAAATGCAACCCTCCCCAAAGGGCCATGCTGGGCTGCCTTTATTCTGTTTAAACCCCTTGTTATAAAGAAGAAAGTATAAGGGATGGTAAAGAAAGAAAAAATATACACAAGAGAAACTCAAACAAATACAATGCTACATTTCTGTTTATAGGTCACATCTAAAAACCTGCCATTATCTAAAGCTGTAATTAAGATAAATGGGTTAATGACTAGACTCAGATAAAAACAAAGGCTGCCAAAGCCCCAGGACCACTGCGTATAAACATCCTAGCCCAGACAACAAGGAAATAAAGCACCTGGAGAGACAATCCGCCTGATCCTCCTGACACTGCCGGCACCTGCAGCTGCTCATTTAACCAGCCGAGACCAGGGGAGCCACCAGCCCACGGCCGATGTCAGAGCAAGGTGCCCTCCTCGAGTGGCCAATCCAGCAGGGACATCCCCAGTAGGGATAAATACAAAAAATAAATACTTGGTGACTTGGTGCTAAACACAAAACCGGCACTTCAGACCGCGTGTTGAGTTTCATCGAGATGCCTGTTATGCTAAAGTGCTCCTTGCAAACACGCGGTCCACGAAGAATAACCAAATCAATAGCAGTAATAACATATTCATTGTGCTGAACTGTCAGTGGTGATCATCACGGTGAAGTGCTCGGCTCTCATGAAGATTAAGTCTTCCTGCTTTCTGCTCTCTGTGCTGCAAAGGCTTTTGAATCAGCAACTGGAGTCCAGAGCAGGCCAAAACCTGGACTTCTGAACCCAGGTCTCCCTCAGATCTGCTCCCCAATGTCTGGCACCACTAAGAAGGAGCAGGAAGAGCAGATTCGGGCAGTCCCATGTACAGAAACACCTTACCAAGATGCCAAAGCGACTCAAACACAAAAATTGTTGAAATTTGACGTTCCCCCGTGCTGCCAGAACCAGGGAACGCTGAGCGAATTCCTGCCCTCTCCCACCCCTTCCCCTCCACAAATCCAGCCCTGANTCGTGCTGCCAGAACCAGGGAAGGCTGAGCGAATTCCTGCCCTCTCCCTTCCCCTCCACAAATCCAGCCCTGAATGAACCTCAGCCTTTGCTCTGTAAACGTCTCTAAAGAGCCTTTCATCTCCTCGTTATCCTCTTTCTGCTCTTAGAAAAGCTGAGGGAAAACAGCCCAGCCGATCCCTGCCGACGCGGTTGTGAGCGGGGAATGCCTGGGGATCTCGGGACAGCGCTCACAAATTTACAGTGTAGAGACAGATTAAAATTACAGGCCTGAACAAACACACTGGAACAATAACACATCAGAGTACTGTAATTGGGCCCTGAAATACGCGCAGTGAAAAATAGAGACCAGCTGCAACGTTGGAAACGCTCCTAATGCAATCCAAGGTAATTATTGGTAACAGACCATCAAACAAGTGCATTAATATGCTCTGATCGGAGCGGGAATCAGATGGACAGTCTGGCACAGCAGCTTGTACCTGCAAATTATGTAAATGACTCGCGAGAGCAAAGGCCCCAAACTCTAGAAACACTAATGAAAGTTATTAAATGCTATTTTTGCTATCGGCTGGTGTTAGCATTGTAAGGCCCATTTGCTGAGGTAACTGTAATTGTGCTGCTGAGCAGCGGTCCGAGCTGAATAAGCCTGATATTTGCCATTTTAAAGGCATACATCAAGCTAAAATGACTAGCTTGGATCTGCATGATTTCATGAACAACATTTAAACACATAATTACTTTCTGCATTTTTTTCCACTGATGTTAGAGAGGAAACCCAGTCCTTTTGCTTGTCAGATGCAGAAGTTCCTGTTTTTATTTCACACAGAACATACACGTTTGATCTGCAAACATCACAGGAGAGCCTGAAACAAGATCTCCTGTTACAATGTTATCTATTTTTGCACTTGAACTATTTAAGTTTAGCATATTTTTAGGATATGCTTTCATCTCTTGATGCTTGAGAACATTAAAAACAAGCAGTGTGACAAGTTTCAGTATTACGTCTCTTGAGTATAGTCACTTAACAATAAACTAATAAAGATTCACTTGCTCACTTACAGGCTAAAATTCCAAGTTTGTTTTGTTAGCCTTTTTCCCCCTTAGTGGCTTTGTGCACTCTGAATATACAAATAAAAAACACACAAAATGGCATAAAATTCAACTCCAACAGTGAGTGTCTCATCTGTCAAAACCTCAGCACTTGAAAACTAAGCATCATATCCACTTTTGAGGCTTGGGGAGACCTCAAATATATAATATATATAATATATATGTATATGTGTGCTTGCTGTGGTGTACAGAGCCTGTGTTCCTAAGTACCAGCCTGTGCCAACAGCCTCCCTCACTCACCATGGTGACACCCAGCGAAGGATGAGGTGACAAGAGCTGCTTGGAGGCACCATCCCTGCTCCCGCTCAGTCCCACACAGGGACGGGAACAATGAAAACAACAGGAGGCACCGGCACAACCTGGCTCCACTTCCAGCTGTGTTGCCTGTCATTAGGAGGGAGCTACAACGTGGGGCTGACTGATGTGCTCTGATCAATACAAACAGCCAGGAGAGCCTCTGCAAGGCACATGGAAGAGAGCTCCGCGGTGATATTTGTAAGTGCAGGATGCTGCAGAACAGAGCAGCTCCAAGTCTCCGGAGTATTTCCACTATTTACACTGAAATCAGAAAATTAAAATGATATTTTACGCCTAATGGTTCAAATAAGACCTGTGAAGTCCTTCTCTTGGTCCCATTTACAACATAAATGCCAGTGACAGAGCAGCAGATGGTCAGAAACACTCCCCTAGAATATTCAGGCGATTCAACTTGAATCTGTGCCCAAATCATTTAACTTTAATGGATTCTTTCATTAACAACCAAAGAAAGGGAATATGGTTGCCAGGACATTAAAATCACTTTTTCAATTACACTGTTATAAAATCGAACAAATTAGCTGTAATTCTTAGCTGAAGCTTAAATGGAAGCACGAATTTACGGAAGAAATGAAAATTGATTTGGATTAGTGGGCATCAAGGGCTTTTTAAAAATTAACAAGATTCTCATGACTTCATAGGCTGGCTGGATTAGCTGGAGGTTTCGCTGCCCGGCAGTTGTTACCTGCCTGCGTGGCCGTCACTGCAGCAGCTTTTAATTACACTGGGGACAAGGCTGCAAGGATTGAAGCTGCAACCAAAGTTCTAGTAGAGGATCTGAATTCACCTCCTGAAGCTGGTCCTGCTGGGTCTTGGCAAGAGATTGGGAAAATCAGAACATCTAAGCTGGAGTCTGATAGGGAACCTTAGGCTAGGGAAGGCAGGCTACATTATTTTGCTTGTAGGGGTCTTGCTCTAAGCTCAAGGCACCACTGCAATCCACAGATAATTAAATAATAGCCCATGGTCTTCACGACAAAGATTACAAACTTAATGCAGACTGTTAAAAACAGGCAGGCATAACAGGGAAATGGGAAGATTTATGAAGGAAAAAGGAGCTATAAAATGAGGCACTGGATGTAAGGGAACACAGAGCAAGGGGGTCATAGTGGGAAGGAAGAAAATGTTTTCTATGTTGTGCATTATGAGCTTAAGGAAAAAGGCATTTACTGAGCACAGTTTATACTGATGCCACAAGCTCCTAGACCATGGGATATATTTTAGAGCCATCCTCTAGCAACTTGCCCATCAAATATTTGCCTACACGTGCACATGACATTCAGAGAGCACCTGGGAAAAAGCTTCCCTGCAAGGGACAGCTTGAGAACAGCAACCGCTGCCCAGCAGAAGGGAGCAGAAAGCCAGGATAGGGGCTCTCACACCTGGACTGGATAAAGCTCCGTAGGGAAACGTGCTGCTGGGAGCAATGCTCTGCTGAGCCTCGCAAGACGGACAAGATGTTCTCACACACACACGCTCCATCCCGAACATCTCCAGGACGAGACGGAGGCGAGAGCACCTGCCAGCTGGCAGCACTCGCCCTTCTGCAAGGTAAACACAGCAGGGTATTTCAAAATCATTTTTATGAAATCTTGCAACACCCAGCACTTTACATGACCCCCCCCTCCCCTTTTAAGATCAGCATTTCATACTGAGTTATTTCCACTCTTTTATAGCAGCACAGCACTTGACAGTTTGTATCAGTAAAAGCTGACATGAAAAGTTAATCTTTCTTTGGACAACCCTGAATATTGCTTCTTTGACGTAATCATCCTGACTTGCCGCCCTAGGTCGGGTTTTCAGATATGCCACCATGTAATATTTTCCAACAAATGAAGAAGAGCTGATCTGCCCAAGTCAAGTGTCATATTGTAATCACTGTGGGTTTCCATGTACTTAGCAGTTTTTATATTTAAAAACACACCTTAATCCAGAACCTTTCATGCTACATATGTCTAAAAACTCTTTTAATGAGCTAAAAGTCAGGGGACTCCTTGGTTTTCTACGGTAACTAATAGCCTAGTAAGATAGCAATTATATAAGCAAATGTAATATTCACAAGCAAGAGTTTTATCTCACCTAGAGCAGTAGTCTGAGATGTGTGGAGTCTGAACGGGGTAAGAAAGGAGGTCCCCAAATGACACTGTCACTGACCATGATCTCGGCGAGGTGAAGTAGAACAGGCTTCTCCAACCTGATGCTTTAAGCTGAAGGTGACTTAAGCAACATTGTCTTTCATTTGCACTGCACAGGAGCATCCACACATGAAGGTGCTGGGTCTCTGCTGAATAGCAGCAAAGGCCAGAGTAGGGAAGAGCAATTTCCAGGTAAAAGCATGGAAAATCCCCGACCCAAGCAGCCAGCACAGGTAACACCCGGGAGGATGGGTACTTCTCATAGCACCACACGCACCACCCTGCCCATCTCCCCGCAGGGACTCCTGAATATCCATTCTGACTGCTATCTCTGAGAAGACACTTACTATAATTACCAGTAACAATTATATAACCATTATATATGTCAACAGAATAAGAATATTAACATACTCGAATACTCCACAGAATTAACGAGATCTTAGATAGGAAACCAGCCACTGTGACATCTTGCTATACTTATTTCTAAGTAAACTAGTGAATTTAGTGTGTGCAAAGCAGGCAGCGCACTGGGATGGAACTAGTTTAATACCCGTAAGGCAAAAGGACATGAATGCTGATGAAGAGAGGCCTGAGCCCTGCCTGGGGCAGTGGTGGGAGAAGCAGACGTGTGTTTGCTTCTGCTCCCTGGGCCAGCCAGCTCCTACCCTCCAGCAGTCCTAAATACATGAGATGTGTCCCCAGGAACCTCAGACACAGTGACAGAGACTAGGGGCAGCTGAGGCAACATTTGTGTTATTTTGCAGCCCACCTCTTCTAGCACAAGCTGGGTGATGCGGCAAGAAGGGAGAGCTTGTATTATTTCAGCAGCGGATCCTCAAAGCCCTTGTACTGCTGTAGTAAAACAAAGAGAAAAGTTTTTGCAGATTGAGGGTGGAGGATTCAGCCTCAGAAAAGTTAAAATACAAAAGCAGCATCTGTGCCTCACCCATGAGACCCGCGGTACACAACAGCATCAAAATTACACGCGCAGGAACCTGATGCTGCCTCACCGAAAAAGCAATCCTGCTCCTTTCTGTTTGCAGATCCTATCTGCTCCTTTCTGTGCACAGATCCTATCTCTGTGCATGCTTCTCCTTTTGTTCTTTGCAGGATATCTGCCCAGAGAGGAGAGCTCCATTTCTCACTGCTCATCTCCTCCCATTGCTTCTTCTTCCCTGGCTGAAGACAAGTGACACAGAGTTGTTTACATGCAAACAGCCTCGAAGGGCTGCAGAAAAACAGGGTGCACGAGAACCTCCTCCAGCTGGTCCCCCTTACTAAGGGGATGCTCCACGTGCTTACAAACCATCTCATTATTTTATAACTTAGCTGAGAAAGCTGATGTGCAGAGGGCAGCATTTGCTGGGAGATGTGAAACACCCTCCAAGGTAGGCAAGTGTTTTACCTTGAGACCATGCTGCAAACGTGCAACCACACAGGATCTACCACCAGCAGCCCTGGAAAAGCCCTGTTGGCTTTTGGTCTCCTCACATTCAGCACAAATGTGGAATTTAAGAGGATGACCCAGCAACGTGAGATCCAGACCCCTTCAGAAAAGTCAAACCAACAGCTTTGGGAGCTCCACGTTCTGCTCTTACTCCAGAATCTTCCCAGGGTTTTTGCTCTTTTCTAATCACATCGCTGTGGTTCCAAGCGGTCTGTTACACGACCAGCTCAACCAAAGAGCGCGGCTGACAGGGACCTGCTCCAGGGATCCAGCCCGGAGCGTAGCCAGACAGGGCTGTCAAAGGGCAAAGAATACGCTCTGCAAACAAAACCTCTTTGTTCCTCTGATTTTGTTCCAGTTAAGTCAGTTCAGCTGTTCCATATAACCAGTCAAAAAAAAAAAAATACAGCATTTCCCAAAGTATTTTAAGACTTCAAAGTTGTAGGTTTTATTTTGACAGTTTTAAAGTGTATAGCTTCTTTAAAATTTTTTTTGCATTAAAAACAAGGCTGTTTAAATTATTAAAACTTTAAAACAACCACTGCAGCTCTACTTTTATCATGGATTCAATTAAAATGTTGTTTCTTGAAGACAGCTAACAGCTTCTGAGAAAAAAAAAGAAAAAAAAAAGTGCTTCACTGAGAGTACTTTCAATAGACTCCATTTGTTAAAACTCGTGATTAAAAACAAACTCCAAGTTTGTTGGCAAGCTTAAAATCAAGTGTGTTTCAAATTGGCCCAAGCTGCTGAACTCAAAAGTCCCCAGACTCCCATGGACGCATTCAAAGATAAATAAATAAGATGAAAAATAGAAACAAAAAATAAATAGATGGGGGTCTCAGGGCCCCAGGACCCCACTCCAGCCACGGCCACGCAATGGGGCTGCACACCAAGCTGCTTGGAGCCAGTTGGGCACCGCTGCGAGGGGGACCTGCAAACACAAGGGACAAGGTGGGAAGTGGCAGCAGGGACATGGAAACATCCCTGAGCCCCAGCAGCCGGGAGCAGAGCGGGAGCAGCCTGTTCCAGAACAAAACCTTTCTGCACAGCCTAGGCAACAGATCTGACCTTTTCTTCTACAAAAACCAGTCAGCCCACGAGCTGAACTCATTAACATGGGAGATCTGCCCCCCGCAAATGTTTTGTTAACAGTCTCAGGGCCAAACCTGTTTTGATGGCGATTCTCTCCTGCCAGGAAAGCGCTGGAACAGCTTGGGGACGAGACCTGTGCTGAAACCCAACCTGCCTGAACTCTGCCCGCGTAACACGAGCTTCGCACCCGCGCGCTGACATTGTCACGGCAGCAAACGGGAGTCAGGCAGGCAGGCGAGGAACTAGCACCTTCAAAAGCAAACAAAGGGGAGTTATCAAAACTAATTAGCTGCTCCGCTCACGACTGCGTCTCTTTGCAAGGCTGCGTCCGCATGGGTCGTTTCAAAGCACACGCAACTCCGAGGGCTTCATACAGTGTCCGAGGCCGAGGCAGCTCCGCGGTGCCAGCAGCACGGGCTTTAATCCCATCATTTGGAGGCCAAAGCTCCACTCACACAGCTCGCAGTGCAGCCCACAACCAGCTGTGTCAGCACAACCGACAGAGCAGGATCAAGCAGCCGTGGGGAGGGAGCTCTGAAGCCCGTGATGCTGCCAAACGCTTCATATCACAGCCCTGCGTCTCTGCAGTTCTGCTCCGAGCCCCGTCTGTAGCTTCCCATCCATGTAAGAGCTGTCCCTGGGGAGAGGAAAGGCCACTGCCCATTTGCTCAACACATCTCAAGCACATCCAGTTTCCAATGAACTAGATGGTAAAACTCCCTAATGAACCAGGTGGTAAAGCTCCTAATGCTAATGTGTTCTCAGTGCAATTCCGAATTCCTTATCAGGGGGTAGAGAGGATCAGAAATGGAAATAATCTGGCCTGGTGACTCGATGGGCCAGTGCAGGACACTAAGGCAGCTCCCAAGTTCGGCTCCTCGTGCTCTGAGCAGGCAGCCCCAGCGCCTCTCCATGAGAAACACGAGCATTTGACTCTTCTCTCAACTCCCTGGGAAGCACGGACTTGCACTTCAGAAAAATTACCTTATAAAGCAGGTCTCCAAATGCAGTCTCCGTTAAATCACTTAGCAATAGCTCATAAGGAATAAAGTACCTTCAAAACATGGTTACGTCCTGTTCCAGGAGTCTTAATGGGCCATATTTTTAGCCCGGGAGCAGCTCGAAAGCCAGCACAGACACATTGCCACACTAAAACTATGTCACTGCAAAGCTATTACAAGCCACAGTGCTCCTTGCAAATACAGTTTCTTCCACGAGCCCAAATAAGCTGCTGCAAGATTTTCCAGGCTGTGTATATGTAGGATAGCCAATAAATAAAAGCCCAATAAATCATGATAAAATCAAGATCCAAGAGAAAGCAACCAAGAAACACAGGAGTTTGGTCATGGCAATGACTTGGAGCAGGATGAGGACCAGGGCACCACGTGTGGGTCTGTCCAAGACCCCACCTTGGCTCCAGGCAGGCACCCTTGGACACTCGCTGTTAATGCCAGCGCCACAAGAGGCAGGAGTCCGTGTGCTGGGCACAAAGGCCATGTGTCGTGTCCAGCCACAGGGACCCATCCTGGGGACCCATCCCAGGCTCGCAAGCGGCTGTCCAGCTACTCCTATCCTGCCCAGCCAACCTGCATCCGGAGCAGCTGGAAAATACGGCTAAGGAGAGACCCTGGCAGAGCAGCAATTGCTCGTGGTGCTGGGGGGACATCACTGCTGCCCTCAGGAAACACTGGAGGAGCAGAGACCTCATCTAGCTCAGAGGGACAGCACGTCACTTCGTTGGCTTTCAGGCTGTACAGAGAAACTATGAACATTTCTGTGGGGGAAAAATATATATATATATTTCCTGAAAACTGCTCCTCACCGTTTAATCCTGGAAGGGAGCCAGGGTAGGAGAGCACCCCCACTGTTCTTATCGACCTCCACAGGAAGGTAAGAAATTGCCCAAGACCCTAAAACTGGCACCTCAGCAGAATCAGCTCCAAAGCCACCTCAGGAAGGATATGGTTCTCCCACCAGCCTATGCCGTTCCTATTTGGTATGGGATAATAAGCTGTTAATACGGAGCAATCATGCCATTACATTGTTGTTTTACATGGCTATAATTTAACCTCGTTCATCACTGTTTGCTTTTAGGAAATGTACTCTTGAAAGCTCTATAAAATTGTAAACTCTTGCTCCAGTTTGCAAACACAGGCATGAGCAGGGATTAGGTGCACGCACAGTTCTCCCCTCCAGTAAACCACATTCCCACACTAATAAACACTAGCTTATAAGAAACATCTTTTGTTTGTTGAAAGTAAATGACACGTGGGCATTTTAAACAAAAAGAAGGTGGGAGGCTGAGAGGAACAGACAGAACAGCTCGCAGCAGCTCTGTTTTCCAGACCAGCTGCTATCTGGAACCACAGAAAGGGAACACGATACTCGGGATGTGCAGGGATTACTCAGCTTTGCACACCCGCCCCGCAATCAATGTTCTGGATATTCAAGCCGTGGGGAGCATTATTAGGAGTAAACACAGCTTGGCAAGAGGAGCAGCCAAAGGGCAGGCAAAGCTGCCCACCTCGAACGCCAGGATCCCGCCCTGGCTCTCAGCTGAGCCTCCCAAAAGAGGCCGCAATGGCAGCGTCTTGGGAACAGCCCTCTTGGATTTGTTCTTAAAGTTAATTTGCGAAATGGCTTCATGCAGCCCCAGCAAACATCTCCCCTTCTTTGTCACCTCTGCACAGCTCCTGTCACCAGTCATCAGCAGCCCTTGGCAGAGCTGGGGCCCATCCACGTGTCCCCTTGCAGAGATGCCTCGGGCTACGCTAACGGAGGCTGCAAATTCTGGCTGGGCTCCACAGTCCACTGTCCCCAAGTCACAGCTCCTGCTGCCACAGCCTTTCTCAAGGCCAGTCCTGCTCTGCATCCCTCTCCTGTTAGTAGGGAAATGGGTAAAGCAGAAAGGTAAAAAACTCCATTTGGTCCAAATCCTGCATGCCAGGGAATGCTGGCAATTGTGTGAAGGTACCTAAAATTTCCTGCCTAACAGTATTATTAAAAATGTCGCACACACAGAAAACAAGTCCTCCAGGGACAGGAGATGACGCTTATCCAAATGTCATGTTTCACCTACACTAATCTTAATCTGCTTTTACAGTTTTGATGATAAAGGAAAAAAAAAAAAAAAAAANGGCCTTTTTCTCCTACCCGCCTAGAGCTGGCACAATATCTAAGTGCCCCTGACAGCATATGGATTTCGCTGCTCCTCACAGCACAAATGAGAGAATTAGGCCAGAAATCTTCAAAGCTCTGCTGCTGCTCTTAGTAATGAGATTGTGCAGTTCATCTGGAAATAAAGAAAAGGTGGGCGGAGGGCAGGTAAGGCCTGTTCTCCATCAACAGCCTGAAATCACTAACTGCAAAGCCATCAGCTGAACGGTTTGGTGCAGCTCCCTTCGCAGCAGCTCAGAGGTCTGTGTCTGGATACAGCCCCTCAGGAAAGGGACAATGACCCAGTGTATTCACAGCAAAACCCAGGCTACAGGTGGAAGAACTGATGTGTTCCTCAGTGAGGAGCCTTTTACCTCATTGTGTCCTGGCTTCCTCTGCAAAAGAGCATCCCAGATCGCACCCGTGCACTCACCTGGGCAAGGAAACCTCAGAGGGGCACACATCCCAAGGCACGCTCCTTTCTCAGACTGCACGGCAGCTTTCAGGACAAGCACAGTCCACTAGGATATATTTTTAAACTATTTGGGGCTTTTTGGTTTGTTTTTGCAAATTCTTTCAATTGCAATTCTCTCTTGTTTGCTCTCGATTGCCCAACAGGTTCAGTGTCCTGGGCAGGATGTAAAGCGTGTAGGACAGGTCAGATACAGCACGGCAGTCAAAAACAACAGGCTACAGTCCTACCAGGTACCTGAAAAATCCAAGTATTTAATGTATTTCTGTTCCTTGTGCTTTCCAGCTCTCTCCAAAATAGAAAAATTGCCTCACAGCACCATGGCAGCAGGACTGGAGTGTCTAACTTGCCACTCCAAGAGGACAAGAACCAACGCTCCCACTCGCTGCATGGTTACAGAGTCACCTACACCAAGAAGAAAAGTCAGGTTCCTGCTATCTCTGCTGCCATAACCTGCTCTCTCATTTTGAAGGTAATTGCAGAAACCGTGAATTAATGAGAAGTAATGAGGCAGCATGCAGAGGAAGAGGAGACAATTTGGAACAGCAGCAAAGAAAACTAAAGGGAAAGCAGGTTTAGACAGCTCACTGTGAGACTGTGTCACCCCGAGGCCCAGCATCCAAAACTGCCCAGTGCCACCAGCTCTGTCACCCTCGCAGCGTGACCTCTGGCAAGTCACAAAACTGCTCTAAGCTCCTCTGCCCGGTTCGGAGCTGCAGTCTGTCACTCCGGCTCCCTCTGTGGAGGGGACGACATCTGGCTCTGTGGGAGCTTTCCTGCCTTCTTGTTATCACTTAACCCCCAAAGGTCCATCCGTTATCGTGGGCCAGACGGCCCCGCTTGGGAGCAGGGTATGAGTGGAGCTTTGGGAAGGAGGCATTAAACAGGATAAAACACGATGCTGAGCTGCAAAGTCAAAGAAGTGCCCACAGGTAAGCAACACAACGTTCTTACAAAGGATGTGACCATGGCAGGACCTCTATCCTTCCTGCACAGCTTGTCACCTCGCTGAGCTTTAAAAGCCGGCACGCACCTGTAGCCTGGAAACTCAGCTTTCCCTGGAAAAGCAGAACGAGCTCCGGTGGCTCGGTGACCATAGAAGCAGTTAGAGCAAAACAACACCCCTATCTTACGGCTCCTGGGACACGTTGAAATATAGGGGAGCAGAAGGAGCAGAACTTCTGCTGAAGTTTGTTAGGACAGAGCATCAGAAGTTTGCCCTCCCCCTTCCAGATTTAAACTTACTCCTATCATAACAACAGGAAGAAAAATATCACAGCCCCAGGTCCAAAACCCCTTGTACTTACTTGGCTGTTCAGTTTTCCAGCACCTACAGAGCATTTACCCACTGTCAGCACAAGTTTCTCTTGAGAGCATATAAATCTTTCCCTTTTCCAAAGCTGCAGCCAGTGGAAACCTGACAGTCTGAGGACAAAGCAATAAAGGGACCGGGTCTGCTTCCAAACAGTGAAGGACACCGTGACGGCTCCTCTCGCCCAGAGCCAAAGAAGGCCCATGGAAGCTGTCACACGTCCTGGGGCCTCTCCCAAATAAACAGCGTTAGTCTTGGATGGGAGCAGTTCCCCTATGTTCACCAAGATTTGAGCAAAAAGACCCAAACTTCCCGATTTATCCCATAGCAAAGGGAGGTTTTACTCCTGTGTGTCCTGAATGAGCACTACAGGTGGAGGCTGCTCTGGACCAAGGAACACAGTGTCATTTGTTATAAAAAATATATTTTTTTCTATCAACCTGGACTAATTGCTGCTGCTCTTAATAAAGTCCTGTATGTCTCAGCACAGGAAAAATGCCCATCTTTAATCATAAAATTTGGGGAAATTTTGAGCAACTCCTCTATTACAAGGAGGAGGAAAATGATAATACAACATCCCTTAGAATGAAAACAGCTCTTTCAGGAGGAATGCCAGGAAGAGGCATCATCATTCTCAAGTTCCGGTCAGTAACAGCCCTGCAAAATCACCCTGACTTTATCCAACTTTTACTACGGCTGAGCAGGGATTAGCGTTAATTGAGCCCACCCCATATTAGCCCAGGATTATTCGTTAGTCACCAGCCTATAATCACTTGCACTTTCCAGCACTGACCTTGTGCTCATCACTCAGCCAGCGGGATCATCCTCATCACTTTTTTTACTGGAATCTACACTAAAAACACGCATCCACACCTTGCCTCCCCCCTTCCAAAATATGCAATTAGTTCAGCTTAGAAAACACCATAAAAATGAATACTGTGAAATTTCCAGTCTAACAAGTTTTTAGTGAGAAGCAAATACTCCCTATGAGCACAGAATTTTTTTTCAAGCCCACAAATGTTAAAAATATATAAACAAGTAATCAGCTCTGAAGAGTCTGCTTTTATAGACCAGCACACACCACGTACACATCTCTCTATTCACTGTACACATGCCCAGCACTGATGCCCCAAGACAGGTAGCCACAAAGGCACCTAACAATATTTCATAGTATCACAGGATGGGTGACGTTGGAAGGGACCTCTAGGGATCATCTAGTCCAACCACCCTGCTCCAGCAGGGACATCCAGAGCATGTGGCACAGAGTCACATCCAGGCAGGTTTTGAATTTCAAACAACTCCTCCACCATCCCCATTGCGCATCATCCGGACAGCTCCACTGCTTGTGCTCAGTCCCTCAAACAGGATTTGTTTGCGTCTCGTATTTGGATGCCCACTCCAGAGATTAATGTCATCGTTCCAGGAGGTGACAACAGGTCACCCAACAGGGCACAAGCACCCCAGAAAAAGCATGTGCACCCATTGCTGAGCAAACAGTGGTCTCCAAAGTCACCCGCTGCTCTAGGGGAACCTGCTTAGAGGAGCTGACCAGAAGCAGGAGCCATTTACACTGGAAATAACGACCGTGATGGGCAGGTAAAGTGGCAGAGGTATCTTTGTCCATACCCTTCACCTGCATTTGAAACCCTGAGGGAGCACATGGCTGAGATGCCATATGGTAAAATCCACTGCAGGACGATGGCACTCTTTTCCTCTACGAGTACAACTGCAGTTTTGACCCACAAGGGATGATTCCAGCCTTGGAGAAAGTTTCTCTTCAAAAGCCATATGGAGGCTGCACACACGTGTCCCATCCTGACTGAGCCCTTGGTTTCCTGCACAGGAGAGTCCTGCTGCAGAAATCACCCCTGCCTTGGACACAGCTCCAATGTTCACAAAGAGGCATTCGCAGAGCTGAGGGTTTCTCCACCTTTCCCTGAGCTTGGCTCTGGTTCAATCACATCTGGAAACTCACATCCAGCAGCAGCCGGTGCAGCCAAAAGGCAGCTCTGAGCTGAGCTGCAGGGGAGCGGGTGCCCGTAGAGACTCACGGGCTCCAGATCCAAAACCAGGCTCCAAAGCCAAGGATTTGAGGGAAAAGAGCTGAGAAACTTGCTTTGCTGAGCAACACCTAACTGTGAGGAAAGCACAGCTTTTACTTAAAAGGGTATTAGGTGCAGAAGGTTAAGGCTAAGGGACAGAAAACATCCTAAACATCCAGGACCTTCACGTACGCAGCTAAGTAAAGAGCAGGTTAATGGGAGACTTGATCACACGCACTCCCAGGGAGGAGGGACGCGATAACAGAAGGTTTTTCACACTAGTAGATGGAGGTGCAACGATAAAACAGAGTCAGGTAAACTCAGACTGGATGCAAGGGCACGTTACAGAGCGCGGATACCAACACGGCTCACCGGGGGGCCACGATGGACTGCGGCATCCACAAGACACTTTTAAATCATTTAGACATTTCTCCTGAAGAGATGCTCTCGTTCAAACACAGTCATTAAAAATCCAGGCAAGAGACTCACTGAGATTCCTTCAGCCAGGAATGCAACAAACGCCTCTAGTCTTAAGCCTATGAATCTACCCAAGTGCCTTGACTGGTACAAAAAAAACAATCAGCAAAAAGAGTTATTTGACTGCTCAGCCTCCTGCCCAGATGCTGAAGTGTTGCTGAGGTCTTTCACCTCGCACTTAACTCCCTCTGCTGCTAACGAGAAAATTCTGGCAGCGGCCACAAGCGTTAAGTAAATGGGAAGCTACTCAGCTAGGAGCAGGAAAAAAACTTCCTTCTTTCCCCACTCTGCACATAAAGAAGAGACCACAACAGTGCTCAAGGTAACGGCGCTGGCCAGGTTTCCAGCTGATGGAATCCTCAGGAAAGTATCCGGATAGCAAGTCTGCTCGTAAGGACTCTCTACGGGAGGGTGATACTGGACTTCAGGAACACAGGGCACATCCCTCAAGGGAAGTTCACTGGAGAGAGACGGGAGTACAAGGGGAAAAAGGAAGTTGGATTTAGTATAACCTAAGAAAAGCAGAACTAAGTAGTTTTGATCAATATTTTGATTTCTCTGACAAAAGCTGCAATCAGCACTGACATAAACAACTAGTTAGCAAATAGAGGGGGGGAGGAATCAAACAGGAGTTTGGAGACCCTTATCTTTCCATCACAACAATTGCCACCAATGACAGTAATTTGCATGGCTAATAGGCAGCATTATGTTTACAAAAATCATTCTTGGGAGGGAGAAATCTAAACAATTTTTGCCAAGCCAGCAAAGGAGTTATTGGATCAGACGCTAGGCTTCTTTTTCCTCTTTCATCCTGCCTGTGCGTTTTGCCAAGATGCCTTGGTTTGCACGGACGCAAACCAGATTCTCTCCATTTTTCAAAGCGTTGCCAGAAGTGGGGCTGGTAGGGCACAGAAATGAACTGCAACAGGCCCCATCTCTTTGGGTCGCTGTAACCGAGACGACTAAGGGTGTTATCATCTTTAAGCAGCACCGGTTATTCCCAAAAGGTAAGAGTAAGAGAAAAAAACAGAAAATAGGGATAAAGATTTAAAGATTTCTAGAGAAACATAAGTGTTCTCAGTTGCACTAACAACAAATCAATAAACACTTGATTAGTTTCTCTTAATAATGCACAACTCCTTTTTTTTTTTTTTTTNCAGGCCCCATCTCTTTGGGTCGCTGTAACCGAGAGGACTAAGGGTGTTCAAGCAGCACCGGTTATTCCCAAAAGGTAAGAGTAAGAGAAAAAAAACAGAAAATAGGGATAAAGATTTAAAGATTTCTAGAGAAACATAAGTGTTCTCAGTTGCACTAACAACAAATCAATAAACACTTGATTAGTTTCTCTTAATAATGCACAACTCCTTTTTTTTTTTTTTTTCCTCTCTCAGAAAATACGTATACCCAACTTGGTTATTAGATTCAACCAGCAAGTTGAGAGGCAGGGAGAGAACTGTTTTGTAGCAAGTGCCAAACCTGAAGTAATTTTAAACCTTTTAAGCAGCACTGATGCTTTTCAAAAAATGAATAAAAGATATCTGGGAGCCCTGGGTGCATAAACAGCCAGGTGTTGCTGAATGCCTCAGTGGATTCAGAGAGCCCAGCACGGGAAATCCATCCCGTTAAGCCCTGACCTCTTTGGTCACACCAGTTAACGTGATCATCTACCAGCAGTCAATGCAGAAACTACCGAGGCCCTGCACTCCCCAGCACAGCCACTAACAGGACCTTCTTCTGGTACCCCCCACCTGCCACCAGACAGCACCACTTCTGCGTCGCATTTTGCCCCATTTCTGCTCCAAGTCCTGCCTTCCCGGCACCTCTCTCCAGGAAAGCTCTATTTGAGCCATTTAATGTCTCCAATTCCTACATTTAGCGTGTGCTAAGCCACCCCAGCTCCACGTGGAAGGTGTTCAGAAAGCTAGGTAGGAAACACAGGTGTGGGAGCAGGTCAGAATAAGGGAAAGAGACACACTGGGCAGATGTGATACCTTCATGTGCTAGATTNGTAAGGGAAAGAGACACACCGGGCAGATGTGATCCAGATGTGATACCTTCATGTGCTAGATTTTAACGCTGCCATCAATGCGGGCTGGGAGCAACCTCTTGATTTCCTTAACGTGAGACTGTCCAGGGGACATCTGCCACACAAAGCATCTGGCATCCCTGCCAGTCTCTGCAAGGGATACACCTCTGCCCACCCAACACTCACCTCCTGCCCGAGCCCATCTGTTCCCACGTCAGGGGGGCACCTGCCTTCACCATGGACAAGTCCTCGAGACACCCACGCCATGAGGAAACTTGTGGAAAAAAAAACAAAATTTTAAAAAGAAATAGAATAAAGCAGGCTATTCAACATGTCAGCTAAATTTAATGGAGCAGGCAACTGAGTGCAAAATGCAGATAGAGATTTTTAAATAATTTCAGAACACCTGATAACAAAGTCCCCATGGAATACAGTAATTGCTTATCATAACAGCCGCAGAGTATGTTTATCACCCACTGAGATAAACGGCACCGTATTATTCCCTGCTGGACTTTTCAGATAAAGCAGATGCACATCACAACAGCAGCATCCCAGCGATCAGGAGGGGACCTGACTCAGAAGCAGAGAAACAAGCAGGCATCGCTGGACACAGAACTGAGGAGTTCATGGAAACACGTGAAAATGGGGAGCACCACCACGAACACACCCGTGAGCGAAGTGTTTTGACACCTGCACGAGGGAAAGCATTAGACACACTCAAACAAGGCTGCTGACAAGCGTTTGGGTTCTCCTCTCCATTTAGGAAAGGAGGGGATTATTTAATGCAGATTCGATCACAGCCCCTACACAGGCACTTGTCCTCCCGCAGGAATTTCCATCCTCAGCAGCTTCCACTCGAGCAGATTGCTACCTTGCTGCAAGTCAACACGAATCAGCTCTTCCCCTCCCTGCAAGGGCTCTGTTTCTTTTCAGAATGAAGAAATTTGAATGAGGTTTCCAGGATTATTCCAGCATGCTTGTACAGGTGGTTAGAAAAAATAGTATGAGCTCCTCAGTGCTCCCCTCTGGGCCTGGTGTGGGGCTTAGCATCCTCAGAAGGGCTCATGAAAACGCAGCTCCCAAAGTCTGCTTCTCATGAAGGCAGACACAGTTTGAACAGCTGTGCATCCTCACACCAAGAAACTATAAGTGAGAAAAGCAGAAATAGCACTTGGAGGTCACCAACGCACAAGGTTTTAATAAATGCAAGAAAACCACTTCGAGTGACAGCGTTCTTCGTGTGCTCATGCTGCACTGCAGCATCCTCTGCCCAGCAGGAGCAAATGGGGAAACTGAGGCAGGGAGAGCAAGTGACCAAAGGCAACAGAAAGTGCCTGTGTCCCGGCTGCTCCGAGGGCTCTTTCTGTGTTTGGAAGGTGCTCTCCCCAGCCAGAGAGGAAGGCAGAACAATTCCTGAGCCCTGTGACGTGAATGCTGGCATAACAATAAAACAACAGCATGTCTTAAAGCATAAAGGACTTTAAAACTAAAATAAACAGGTGATTACAAGGATGAGAAGTGATTTCCTGCAGCTTTGTGTTTCATGACTGGATTATTCTGCCCTATCTTAACAAGGTGCAAGCTCTATTCAAAGCTTTTCCTCTAGATGAGGCACTCAAGCTTCTCCCTGTATGGGTTTTCCAGTGGCTTAAGCTGTAATTTCAGAGCCTCTCCTTCATCTCATGTGCAAACTGGGCCTCCCTTCCCTGACTTTGCTGCTTATTTTCAAAACCTTTATAGAAATGTGGATGCTCCAAATCCACCACAGCTCTGTTCAAGCTGGTTGTGACTGCCCAACAGGTCCAGAAATTATCTAGAAAAAAAGTAAGAGCACTGGACAGACAGACAGCATCCTTACAAAGGCCTCATTTCCTTCAAAAGACAGGTCAAAAATACCATAGACGGTGGATCCAGTTCTTCTCCAGCAAGCACTGAAATTGCACCAGCGTCGATTTTGGCCCAATATGTACTTGACAAATACTGATAACAAGGATTTACCATATCCCCTCTAGTATTACAGCTGACTGTAAAGCAACCATTTGCTTCCTACAGATAACAAGATGACTATGATCGTTCTGGGTTTGCAAAGGTTACGGTTCTTTCCTTCCCTCAAGGCAGGTCCACGATTCTCGTAGTCCAAGCAAAAAAATCCCTCATTTGTGGCCTGTTTTCCCCCTGATACCTACTCACCTCATGCAAAGACATAGTTAGAGATGATCCTGGGATAGGTTCCAACAACAAATTACAATGAGATTAAATATTAATTCCCATTTTAATTATATAACCATGACTAGGCTTAATGGTCAGGCAGTCATTAAACAGGAGGGAAGCATGTAAAGTGAACGAGAGGCATTGCTTGTATTGCAAATGCCTGGGCCAGCTCACGGGCACATGGATTTTTCCCCAGGAGATTAGTCGGCCTTTGGGAACGCAGCTCCAAGAGCAGCTCCAACCACTCAGCAACCAGGAGTCACCATCAGACTCATGAGCCTGCCTGGGACAAGTGCCCTATCCTTGGGACATACGGTCTTCCTCATCACGGCGTATAAATAACTACATGCTAAACACCCACCGATGGATTTTATCCTCCCAACACCTCTGTTTCTCTCTAAAGATGGGCCATGAGGACAGCGGATGGGCTCAAGGCCCAGGATACAGCAGGAATGAAAGGCAGGTGTCCTGGGTGCCACCACAAGGACCACTGCACCGGACTGGCTCCCAAACGCAGCTCGCTCCAGCGCTCCGATGCACAACGGGAGCTGGGTTGTACCACGGAGGCTGCCTCCAGCTCCCAACCAGACTGCGAGCACACAGAGAAGCTTCTCCCTTCTTCCCTGGGACAGGCAGGTTGCCGAACTCCTTCAGAAATTATGGCTTGTGCCGCTTTGAAGTGGCTCATGTACATCAGCGATACACACACCCCGCGTGGGGCCTCACAGCAGATCAAACTTTCACAGCTGTCAGTAAAAAGTCTGCTCAGAAAGCAGGAGAAACATCAGAAAACTGGCTGGATCTGCTTCGCTTTAGACTTTAAGGTGCTGAAAGGAGAGGGCATAAAAAAAGCAAAGAAAATAAAACTACCTCTCAGTACAGAGCTACAGGGAGAACAAACAAAAACCACGTCTGAGCTGTTTTCTCTTTCAGCCTGACACATGAGGAGGGAAACACCAGCCAAAAGTTCACTACTTTTAAGCAACCTGAACTGTCTGGGATTTTAGAGCAGCTAAACGGGCACAGCATCGGGTGAGACCTGTGCCGGGAAACTCACCCCACGACAGGAGCAAACGGAGCAATTGGGGATTCAAAGGAGCACTCCTTTCCTCCTCTGCTCGTTCTGCTTCCTTACAACCCACCCCGCGATGCTGCTGCTGCGCGGGGCCACGGAAACCTGCACGTGGGTACTGCTCGCCTGGCTCTCCCAACGGCAATGCTGATTTCTCCGAGTGCAGGGAACGCGAGGTTACGGAGCCAAGGAGAATGCGACGGGGAGGACGGAATGAATCGGGACTGGAGTGAGTTGATGTAGAAAAAGCAAATCTGTTCCACAACAGCAGAGAGACTTGACCACAAATACGAATGACATGAACCCAGATGGATTTCAGCTGATCGCTCAGATGGAAAAGCTCAGCCCGCTTCCCACTGCGGCGGCCCTATGGAGAGCCCCACGGAGAGGAGCCAGCACAGCCCCATCCAGAGCCATGGGAGAGACCCCAAAACCACCACGTGCAGCCCCTGCCTGTTTCTGCAGGGAAAACAAACTTGAGATTGGGCAGCAGGGAGCATGGAATACCCAGGACCACGTCCCCAGCTAGAATAAACTGGCACTGCTTCCATCAAGTCTACAGGGCTGGAAAAGGGAGCATTTTCCAGCCTTAGTCCTCTCCTAAGTATTTCGTCTCCGGAGAGCCTTGAAGCATGGATCAAAACACATGGGGCTCCAGGATCAAACGCAGCCTCCTCCAAAACCATTTCAACCTTCCGCCAAATTAATCCCACATTGAAACAAGGCCACGTTTCTCCGCGCAGAATCAAACCCACCTGTTGGAAAGCACATCCACATGTCCCGGGCCGCACGTCCGCGCGCGGCGCGAGCAGGCACACACCAACACCACGCGGGGCCCCTTGCTACAAAACCAACAGAAAACAGCTTTCATCAGCTGCCCTAATTACCCGGAAAAAAGAAAAAGAGAGAAGCCGCAACTGTAAATTCCCACAAAGTGCTTGAAGTTCTCCCAGTGGAACAGATTTGAGAAAATAAAATCCATTCCCTACCACCAGGTCGTTAAAATAAATAAATAAATAAGTGTAATTCTCTATTACAAGGTTCAGCCCCTGTCCGGACACGCAGCGGATGCAGCTCCCGGCCAGCCGCGTGGATGTGCTGCTGGAGTCACAGCCTGCATCCAGCTGGGAAGAGACCCACGCGCCGGTGACAACAGAGTGCTCTCGGGGACCGGTATCCACAGGAACACCAGGTCAACCTCAAGAAGGGCTCGCTTAAAAAGCACCCTGCAGCCATACACTACACCCCTTCCAAAAGGCCATTCTGGAAGCAAAAAGGGCTGGATGCTTTTTTACACTTTTATACTCTGCTGAATCTGAGGGAAACACAAAAAGGGCCAAAGTCACACAGGGAAATAAGGGTGACACCTCCGCGTCCCGCTCTGCTTTAGAGTCTCCTCCAGATGAGCGGGATCCAGGGACACCCGGCAGGTGCTTCCCAGGGCAGCCCTGCCAACACGCACCTTCCCAGCCCGCTTTTGCGGGAACACGGATAAAACCTGGGAAAAGCCCCGGAGCGAAGGTTCACGACGCAGGACGAGCATCGAGGCAAACTTCCAGGGCAAACGCGGGAAGTCGGAGAGGCTCCAAGGGAGAACGGTCGGGAAAACAGCGAGGGTCGGGCGGGCGTTACTGGTAACGGTCGTTATCGGATGGATCAACCGGACACCGGGACACGGCGCAAAGGGTTGGAGTCACCAGGGGAGGACGCAGAAGCCCCATGTCCCCCCATCAAGCAGCGTGTCCAGCGTGTCCAAGGGTTGGGAGCCCCTTGGGCACCCCAAAAGTGACTCCGAAGGAGGCGCCGCGCGGCCACGTGTGGGAGGAGGCAGGCAGGGGACGAGGAAATGGGGGACTGGGGAAACGGCCCTTGAAGGGGGCAAATATTGAGGAGTGGGGAGGAAACGGAGGGGAAAGGGGGGAGAGACACTGAAGGGGCGAAAAGCGGCTACTGCGGGGAGATGGGGAGTCGCCACAGAGGGGAGGGAGACGCCGAGAAGGGTCGAAAAACGGAGGCTGGGGGTAGAGGCTACCGCTGAGGAGGGGTCAGCGGCCCCGCTCGCGACCGCGGGCTGGGGGTGCCCACCCCGGGCTGTGCCCTCCGTCCGCGCTCACCCACCTTGCACGGCCAGGACGGCGAGGGCGGAGAAGCAGAGACAAAGCAGGTCCTCCAGCGCCATGTAAGCCCCGCCGGGCGCCGGGAGCAGGGGCCGCCGCGGCCGCATTTAAGAGGGGAGCGCGCTCTCCCGCCGCCCCACCGCCATCTTGTGCGAGCGCCCTGGCCCCGCGCTGCCCGCGGCCGCCGCTCGCCGGGCCCCGCTGCCCCGGGGAAAGGGAGGGAAAGGGGAAGGGGAGGAAAGGAAAGGAGGCGGCCGCGGGGCTCTGCCTTTGTGAGCGGGGCTCAGCCGAGCCGCGGGGGCTGCCGCTGCCCGCCGCCTCCGCCCGCTCCTCCTCGCGCCCGCCCCTCGTCCAACAGGTTGCAGCGAGCCCGGGGGGCGGCGGAGCGCTTTTTCCTGAGGGGAGGAAGGAAGGAAAACGCTCGGAGCGGCCGAACGGACCCCCCCCGCTCCCGCTCCCGCCCCGCGGCAGGTGCCGGGCTGCTCCCCTGGGCACCGCGGGGCTCGGGGCAGGGGGGTTTGGAGGGACGGACAGACGGACACCGAGCCCCGGGGGACGCGGCGGTCGCCGTCGCCTCGCTGCTGGGGGACCTCCGCGTGGGGAGCAGCCGTGAGGCGACCGGTGCCGCTGGCCCCCCTCACGCAGCACCGGCGTTCACCAGGCTTCTCACCTGTGGAAAACGCGCTTTTTTTATATATAAATTGTATCTTTTTAATTATTTTTAACCAATAAAACACGTCGTGCAGCCTCGCCCGCACCCTCTTGCCGCGCAGAAAGGACCCACATGGGGCGATGGGGAGAGGCGGCCGCGGGCTGGTGACACCAAGGTCCCTGTGGCGGCGGGCGGCACAAAACGGGGCAAGAGAAGGGGCTGCCGGCACCAAACCTCTTTATTAGCTGGTTTAATGCACTATAAAACGTAAAATGAATCAGAACGGCCGCGTGGTGGGGAGCAGGTTCCCGTGCGAGGCGCCCTGTGCACCGCTGGATTTCAGGGCAAAACCACCGGGTTTCTGCGGGAACAGTTCGAGTTCGGGCACAAAACAGGGACATTAACNGCGCCCTGCACACCGCTGGATTTCAGGGCAAAACCACCGGGTTTCTGCGGGAAGAGCTCGAGTTCGGGCACAAAACAGGGACACTAACAGCCCTACTCCCCTCCCTCATCCAGCTTTGTGGTGCTAAGGCAGTTTTAAGTCATTCTGTTTAGATTATCAGTCTATAGAGGAACGTCTGCTAGTATTTTCCTTACGGACACATCTACT
>VWPW01030987.1:0-10586 GCA_013389825.1 Crypturellus undulatus
TTAAGCCCTACCAAGCACCAGGACTTGGGCTGGGAGAAGGAGCTCAGACAAATCCAGCACCAGAGGAATCAGGATCAGGAATCCAACCTTGTTCAGCACCAGTGACTCCTTTCCTATAAAACTGTCTGGAAAGTAGGAGTCTCCAGCAAGATGGGGTCTATGGGCCCTGGTGAAATCAGGGATTTTGCCCAAAACGCAGCCCATCCTTCCCAAACTCATCCCGAGAGTGCACATCCATCGCTTCTCCATTGGTCCACAGTAGCAACCACTCTTCTTCCCAGCCCAAACCAGTGCCTATTCCCATTATCCAGGCTTAGCCCGCTTCCCACTCCCATCTTCGCTATTCCATGCCGGCTCCCGCTGGGATCTGGCAGCCAGGTTGGGTGCATTGGCCTCGAGGGGACCTCCCATGCCATGCCATGTCATGCCATCCCATGCCATCCCACCCCACCCCATGCCATGCCATGCCATGCCATTCCATGCCATTCCATGCCATCACATGCCATCACATGCCATCACATGCCATGCCATGCCATGCCATGCCATGCCATGCCATGCCACGCCATGCCATGCCATGCCATGCCATGCCATCCCATGCCATCCCATCCCATCCCATCCCATCCCACCCTATCCTATCCTCTCCCATCCCATCTCATCCCATCTGATCCCATCCCATCCCATTCCATCCCATCCCATGCCATCCCATGCCATCCCATGCCATGCCATGCCATGCCATGCCATGCCATCCCACCCCATCCCATCCCATCCCAGCGCTCCGCTCCCGCTCTCCACCCCGGCCGCTTTGCTGGGCTCGCTGCCGGCCGAGGGGACGGCCAAGGGGACGGCCAACAGGAGCACTTGGTCCCGCTCCAGCTGCCGAGGAACAAGGCCTTGATTCAGGAGGAGGTTTAACCCGCACTGCCGTCCTAGCCCGTGCGGAGCCTTCCCATCGCATCCCGAACCCCTCCTGCTGCGTCAGGGAGCCCTCCGGGACAGCCACCAACACCTGCGGGAAATACAATATTCTAAACAGAAGTATAATAAAATATCATAAATAACCCTGCAGGAAAGCTCTGCCTCCCTGTGCTCCTCCTTGCCCAGGTGTTTCTCCATAATCCCAGAAGAAGGATCCAGCTTGGCCCTGTGTCCAGCTGCTGCGGGGAAGCAAGGGGCTCTCCTTTAGGCAAAATTCACACAAAAAAACAGATGAGTAAAATAGGAGTAAAATAAATGAGATGAGCAAGAGGCTCTGGAGCTTCTTTTGGGCTCTGCATCAGCCTCGGCTCATAAATAGCGACGCGGCTCCCGCGCAGGAGCAATAAGAGCCTTTCAGAGCTGCAAATTAGCAGCTCCCGTTGTGTGCGTGCCCGGAGCGCGGGCAGCATCCCGCTCTCCCCCCTCTGCTTAACCCATAATTACCCCCTCGTTTATACACCCGGCGGCACCTGAACGCTTTACAAGACAAACACCTAATCCCGCGTGGAAATTACAGCCGCATAATATCTCTTTTCATTACGCGCCGAGGTGTTGAGTCTGATTACAGCGCACACTGTTTGCTTTGTGCCCGGGCAAAGCCCCCGCCGCTTCCCTGCGAGTCAACATCGGCGCAAGCGGCGGGCTGAAAATCTGCAGGCTGCTGCGCCAACGAGGGAGCGAATATTAATCCATGGAAAAGGATCGGGAGCTGCGGGGCCGGGGGGAAGGGGTGAGCAAGGTTATTTACGGCCCCGGCGAGATGAACGGCAGCAAATTGAAAATTAAAAGGAGAAAAAAGAGGAGGTGATGGGAGGGAAATGCTGCTGCTCGAGGGGTGACAGTGGGAGCGTTGTGCTGGGGCGGCTTTCCAGGGGGGAATGCTGCTGTCCTGAGGGATTGCAATGGGAGGAGGGAAACGCCAGGTTTGGGATCACTCCGTGTCCCGGAGGATGGGTCTGGAGCGATGCATCGGGTGCCTCGTGCCATTGCATTGCCAAGTGCCTTGGAGCAGCCACGCAGCAGCTCCAGGACTCAGTTTCCCAGTTTTGAGTGCCAAGCGTGGACGAGCAGCTCCGATGCGTTTGGACCACGGCGTTTGAGCTAAAGCCTTGGAAAATCCTTAAGATGCTGCTTTTCCAGAGGCAGATGGTGCCTGGATGGTGCTGGGAGAGGATGGGACTCGTCCGGGTTTACCAAAGCCCAAGGAGGGCCTGGGATGTCTCCCAGGTGGGAGATGCTCTTCTTGCAGACAGGCAGAGCCCAAGGAGCAGAGCGAGAGTCCCCGTGTCCCCCCATATCCCCACATGTCCCCCCATGTCCCACCAATGACTTGGCCCTTCCCGGCGTGTGGGGGGCTACACTTGGGCCCCCATAGGACAAATATCCCCTTAGCTTAACCTTGCATGGAGAGCGGGGGATACAGGGGGATGTGAACACCCCGAGTGGGGACAAATCCTACCCGGGGGCATTGCACAGAGTCCCGCTGCCGCCGGGGGTGGCACGCGCGGGTGACGTTATTGAGACGCCCGTCACGGGGTGCGAAGGAAGAAAAGCCAGGCCTGCACGTTGCATCGCCCTTAAATCTTGGGAGAAACGCGTTGCCGGAGGAGGGAGGAGGGACATTCCGGCTCCCCGTGCACGGAGCAGGGAATTGCAACGGCCCTGGGATCCGGGGTGGTGGAAACGCCTGCACTTGCAATCCCCAATCCAGCAAACCCTCCAAGCACCGGCATCAAATGCAGGGAGAAAAAGCAAATTCCAAGGGCTGGAGCAGCAAAGCGGGGAGCCGGAGCCGCCAGCGCTCGAGTTTTTCTTTCAGGCTTCGAGCTGCCTTGCCAAGTGTTATAAAAATATATCAGTGTGAGCCAAAACATTTAGCACTCCACTTATTACTTTAAGGTTATAGGTTAAACAAATTCCTTCTCAGAATTTACTGTGTTCATTTTAGCTTCACAACGCAGCCCTGCTAGCGGTAGATATATTTCACACTGTAATACCTCCCTTAAGTATTGCAGGACGGGGGGAGGCGAAGAGGAAAGTGGCTTTCTAAATTTTTATATGAACAAAAGCTACTATATAAACTAGCTGAAAACAAGTCCTTTGCAAGAGATAGTTTGTAAAAGGTATTTTCCAGTAACCAATAAACTGCGAATGAAAGGTAGAGATTGTTTTGACCTTACCTAATCGCTTTATTTTTTTTTCTGGTTTTTTTTTTTTTCCCTTTTGGAACAATAAAGGGTAAAAATAAATAAATAAAAGGAGAAAAGCTCCATGAGTGAGTGCAGTTCCCAGCTTGGGGAAGCAGGTGGAATGGACCCTGGGAACACACAGCTCTGGACTTAAAGTTATTGCAGGTTATATACGGATTTAAGTCCTGGGTGTATATGGGAGCTTCCATACTGCTCTGGGCTGGGGAACGGGGTGGTTTTGCACGTTGGGTTCCTGCGTTTAGTCCCAGCTTTGCCCCTGGGTTTCCTGCAGTCGGAGGTGATGCAAATCCTCCTTTCTGTGACCAGCTCAATGGTCTGTGCAACCCAACCGAGTCTTTGCTGGTGACTCGTGTCCCCTCCAGGCTCATTCTGCTGCCAGCTGCCTCCCAGACACCCTTGTCCATAGGTACACGATGCTCCTGCCCAGCACGGGAAGGGTTAATTCGTGCTTAAAAATTGGAGGAAACCTCCAAAATTGGAGAATTCCAAGCGGAGTGGAGGGCAACGCATAGCAGTGCTGCTCCCTTGGCCAGAATGGTCGGTGTCACCGAGAAATACCGGAGCAAGGACGGGACGTTGGAGCGAGGACATCCTGCACCAGGACACGCCGGTGCAAGGACAGGATGCTGGGATGAGCACGGGATGCTGGAATAAGAGCTCAGGAAGAGCGTGCGGCCTCGGAAGGAGAGACGTCGCCTGCACATCCGTTCCCTGGGGAAGGACCTTGCTGCAAATGGGCTGGGGTTTTCTGTCCACGACGGTGGCATTTCCCATAACAGCCCCTCGTAATGCCCTGGCATCCCGGCACATTTCAGGACACGCAGCAGCCTTTCCTGGAGCTGCTCTGCTCTTTTCCCTTCAATCCCAACCAGGAGGATCTCCTCTTGCCGTGGCATCACTTGCAAATAACTTAGTGTTAGGGGACTAAACCCCTGGCCTTGCTTCTAGGGAACAGACCTTGACAAAAAGAAGAAGAAGAAGCAAAAAACTATTAGGTCCGGTTCAAGTTTGGGGCTTGGACTATACCTAAGAGGGGAGAGGGAAATCAGACATGTAGGTGTCATGTATGTGAGCTAATAAAATNCGGCACATTCCAGGACACGCAGCAGCCTTTCCGCAGGGGCCAAATCCTGGAGCTGCTCTGCTCTTTTCCCTTCAATCCCAACCAGGAGGATCTCCTCTTGCCGTGGCATCACTTGCAAATAACTTAGTGTTAGGGGACTAAACCCCTGGCCTTGCTTCTAGGGAACAGACCTTGACAAAAAGAAGAAGAAGAAGCAAAAAACTATTAGGTCCGGTTCAAGTTTGGGGCTTGGACTATACCTAAGAGGGGAGAGGGGAATCAGACATGTAGGTGTCATGTATGTGAGCTAATAAAACCGGGCGAGCGGGGTGAAGACGGAGGAGCCGAGGGACTGTTTAGAGGTATCCGTCACATAAATGAGGAGGTGGAGGAAGTCTGGATGATAGTAACCCCATATTAAAAAATTCTGCCCTGTCAACAAGCGAGGAACTACATGGTGGAAATATGCCTGTGCTTGTAGAACTGTGAAACCAGATGTCCTCGAGCAATAACTATCGCATAGGAGGAGGGGAGGACCGAGTGGAACATGTTTGCGTAAGACGGAGAAAAAAATACATGCTGCTACAGCCGTGGTTTCAATTAAAATGACTCAAACCAAATATTGTTCCTATTAATGGGATGTCCAGCTGTGACGCCGCCACGGAGGATCCTTGCGCATTGGGCAGCATCTGCAGGATGATCCCGGCATCCGTGCGGCGGAGCCAGGGAGCTGCAGGCAGCTCCATAGGGTGCTCAGCCTGCAGCGGCCTCGGGAAGAGGGAAAACACAGCATGGGAGAGCTGGGAAGTGATGCAAACCGTGCCGGAGATGTAGCTTTGGGTATACAATGTGTTTCTGAACGATGGGGGCCAAAACGTGCCCTGGGGGAAATGTCCTAAGCGAGATTAGCAAAGAAATGTTGGACGTGTGTACGGCAGGACGGGCACGCTGGCTTTTCAAACCGATCCTGCAATCTCTCCCGTGAAGTCCTGCTCTTTATAGATCATTGCAGCAAGCACTCAGTGTTTTACCAGCCAAACAGGAGTTAAAATCATAAATCCAACAGGGTTGGAAGACACAAAGAGGGAACCTTTTGCATTACTTGTGCTGCCGGTGTCTTCGTTGTCGCTGTTTTCTCCCCTCCTGGTATGCACATTTACATCCTTGTATGTAACAACGACACCAGGATGGGAGACAGGCAGCAAATATCAAAACAAACTGTCGATGCATTAGAATAATTCTGTTTTGGATGCTCAGCCCGTTTGCAGGTGCAGGATCCCTGCAAAAAGCAACAGAGCTGCAAAGCAGATGGGAACAGAGGAGCGATATCGTGGTGCTGCTGGCCGAGAACAAGGTGTGTGTCCGTGAAAGAGAAACTGAAATAAGTTCTTGTGCTTACACATGTAAAGAGAGCAAACAGAGGCATGATGCAAGGTTCCTGCTTGGAAAGGGGAAGGGAAGGCAAAATAAAATGTGCGGCTGCAGATATTGGTTCAAAACCCGTAAAAGAACATCCTTTGTCATGGGAGAGGAAGGGGAGACAGGAAAGTCCTGACTTTCTAGAAGTGATTAGTCACGAGGAAGTAACTGGGAAGGTTACTACATGGGTGGAAAATCACCGAAATGCAGAGAAAATAATGGAGTGAAGGGAGCAGTGGAAATGGTGAAGCAAGAGTAAAGGAACCTCAGCCATTCTGTGATTCTGTGAACAGGAGCATGCATTAAAATCACCCTTGAAATGACAACCTCTCATGTTTGCAACCCGTGAATGTGAAACTTTTGCAAAAAAATAGTACAACGCAGTAAATCTGCAATTTGCCAATTCATGGTGATGGGTTTTGGAGCTGGGGGTGCCTGGCGCTGATGAGGGGTCCTGCTGTGAAGCCATTGAGGAGTCACTCTGGATTTTGACATGTCTCGGGATACTACGACGTCTCCTCCCGAAAACCCTGGTCCATCCAGACCCTTCTAGACCCTTCCCGTGGCTCTCGATACCCTCCAGAACCACCCCAGTTCCCCTCTACAGCCTTTCCAGAGCTGATCCAGAGCAAAATGAAGCCTTCCTTGAGCTTTCTGGAGAACCTTGGAGCTTTCCAGAGCGTCTCGGGAGCCTGCAGAGCCCTCCCAGCGCTCCCATGGAATCAGCATGAATTTTTCTAAACTTTTCTTTGGAGACTCCCTCTTGGAGCCTTTCTAAAAGCATCCCGGAGTCTGGGTAGAGCTGGAGACACTTGAGATCTTCCCTGGAGTTAATCCAGAGCCAAACCAGAGCCTCCCACCCACCCTAAGACACTTTAAAGCTTTCTGAGGGCCATCCCAGAGCTTCCCTGGAGCCTTTCCAGAGCCTTTGGGAAGGCACAAGCCGGCAAAACCCAAAGTCACAGCTTGGCAGTTTCCTGGAGTCACAAGTCAGCAATTTTGGAAGTCACAAAATAAAGGAAACAGATGTAAGTGACACACAGCGCGACTGTGTTACATTAGCAGCCTCACAGAGACATGTTAACTCGTATTAAATTAGGTGTAAAATTGATCTTCACAATTTCCCCCTCGCTCTGTGTGTCATCAGGAGGGAGCAGGCTACCCCTGCGCTGCCGTCGCGCGTGTTTGAATGCGACGCCGGGTCTAAACAGCTGCTTTTTTATCAAAATAACGTGCGCTCCGAGAGCGCTAAGCGGAGGAACCTCGATGCTGCAGATAGCGCAGCACGTGCAGATGTTGCCGGTGGGAACCTGGCCCGTTTCACATGGAAATTGTCGTGTTGGGAACGTTTTGGGGTCTCTCGGATGGCTCTTCTCAAAGCCAACACGTAGAAGAGATCCTCTGCAGTGGGAAAGAAATAGCCACGGGGCCTGAATACCTCTTTTAAACCCAAGTAACTCTCTCCTTTGGGTTTATTTCTAGGGAAAGGTCCATTCCAGCCCTTGTTTTCCAAAGTGCTGTCACTTCCTTGTCCCCTTATCTAAGTGCTGGTTCTTGAGCCCCTGCTCTGCAATAGGGTCCCTCCTCCCCTGAGCAGTAGGGAAGGGGCAGACAGGGTTTATCTGAACGTGTTGCAAGAGGAGGAGGTTTTACTGAGCCCATGGCCCTCATTTGTACTGTCCTGGCCTGAACTTCCAAGCTGAGCTGGTGCTTCGAGCTGAGATGCAGCCAAAGCTCTGGCTCCAGGTTCCTCTAAGCTTTCTAGCAGTTAGGAAAGCAATCCTAAATCTGCAGCGTGTGCTCCTCTCCCCTTTGCTTGCTTTTGCTCACGAAGCTCTTATACAAATCTCTTTTCATGGAAAGAGGAGAACAGGAGGGCCATGACCTTCTCCATGCGAACTTGGTGGGATTTGCAGAAACAAAATCTCATATTCACCGACCCTGGACACAAATGCATCTACGGGACTGGCTCTGCTGCTCTCTACAACACGTATCCTTCCAGTTTAGTGTTATAAACGGGTGGAGGAGCCAGCGAGGCCGCTTGCAAAAACCTCATTTCAACCTTCACCTTTCCATAGCACCCAGGTCTGCTCCTTGTGCTTCCCCCTGCCGCGTTATCCGTGCTGCCCTTGGGCTCCCGGGCAGGCACACCTATTCTCCCCGGGTTTCTCCAAGAGCCACCCACTCACCAGCACCTAAAGGGAAGGGCTTTCTTCACCAGGTGGTTTCTCCTGCTGGCGTATCACCTGGGTGCTCATTAACTTGTCTCTCCACGCAGGCAATTCCAATAAAACCCATTCAATTTAAGTTCCTCTTTTGGTGGCAAAGCACCAAAGTCCCCAACTTTTTTCCACGTAGCACCTGAGCCCTCGTGTCCCCCAGCACCACCAGCTCCTCGAGGCCCAACAGCTTCATCTCCCCCCAACACTGCTTTCCCAGGCCGGTGCAGGGACTTGTGTGCATATATGGCTATTATTATTATTATTTTTTTAATGGGGACAAGGAGCGCAGTAATGTCTGTCTGCTTTTCCTGCTCGTCTAGTTCTTGGAAACCACATGTTCTTCCTTTGCTGGCAGCTTCGTACTTATTAATGCGCAAAACAAGCCCGTATCCCTTTTGCAGCGGCGGTGGCGAGTTGGCCGCGCTCCAGGGAGCCCCTTAGTCACTTCATTTGCGCAGGCTGCAATAGCAGGAGGGGGAGCCCGTCGGGGAGCAATTCCAGCGTTCAGACGCCTGCGCCGAACTCTCATTTCTACCTCATTAACTTTACAGTTTGACAACTTTGCAAGCCAGGGACTTCTGTGGCGCTGGCGGAGGGCAGGCACCTTTGCGCAGGGAGCAGGCGGCCTTCTCGAACGGTTGCAATGGGTTTTCCTGCGCTCGCAAGGAGCAGCTCCTGCCCCGCAGGCTCTTCTGGAGGGTCACGGTTCTATTTGCGGGGTAATTGCCTGCAAATTGTGCTCTGGTCGCAGGCTCTGCTGCTCCAGCTCCGTGCCTGGCAATGGTCTTGGACGCCACGAGCCACGTTTGTCCTTGGGTTTGTCTAGACCTTAAGTCTAGACCTTAAGACCGTAAGTCAGCCTTATGTCAAGCCTGGTTAACGTGCGTTAACTGAGTCCGGCTTAAACTTGGCTCTTTTGTCTGTGCAGACGCAGTGTGAGTTCAGCTGTAGTGAAAAGAGTGTAAAATAAAAGTCAAGGGCTAATGCTTGGGCCAGTTTTACCCTGTGCAATACCCAGCACAGGATATTTGGGGAATTTTGAGGCTACATCCTGGTCACAGGGAGATCTAGGGTCAGGTTTAATGCGGGTTGGACTGAACTGCAGGTGCCTGCGGTGCTGCATTTGGTTCATGTATGCACGGACCTGCTCCGGGATCTGTCCTACAATGCAGGACAAAATCCTTAGAAATACTATTTTTTGGCACATGAGATCCATAGATTTCCTAGAAAAAGCCTTTCACGTCCATGCACAGGTTCTGTAAGGGCAGAAGGGAACTCGCTGATCTTAACGTTGAACCGATCTCAGCACGCGAGTCCCAAAGTAAAAGCTCTTTTTTTTTGCCTTGCCTTAAAGAACCTGCCTCAAAGGCACCCAGGGAGAGGCCGAGGCTTGGAAATACAACTTTTACAGCTCCTCTTTCGTTTATAAGGACATTTTAACCTTTCAGATTTTCCAGCAGCTATTGCACAACTCCTGCCTGGGCCTGGGGATGCCTTGGGGCAGGGCAGGTGATCCGGAGCGGTTGCTGAAAGCAGCGGGAACGCGATGCCACCCCGGCACCCTGCACTGGCGAGGCCTGGAAAAAGCAAAGCCAAAAGCAATAGCTGGAAAAGGTTATAAATCCTCATGCTTCAGTGCTCTGCCAGGCTCTGATTAACAGAGGGAAGGACATAATTTCCCTTTAGGGCAGGCTGGTCCGTGGTGGCCTCTTTGCACGTTCCCCTCAAGCAGGTGGCTCCTGAAGATGCGGGAGACCCAAATTGATTAAATCTGGAGCTTGGAGCCCCGTGCAGGGACTCCCGTGGGCTCTTTTACCATGTCGTGCATCTATCTTTGTGCCTGGGGCTTCAAACCCAGCCCTGCTGGTGGAGATAGACCGTGATTCGCTTTGGATGGGAGCTCGGAAGCCGCGGCGTTTCCCTCGGCGAGATTCCCATCGCCGAGACGGTGGCGCAAGCTTCGCGCATCGACCTAGTTTGGGCTTGGAGGCCCTTCCCATTGCTCACGCCAAAGGAAGACGTGTTGAAACCAGGAGTGTGGCTGGAAAAATGCCTTTTTGCAAGGCACCCCTGGGCCCACGCAAGGCACAAGGAAGCCTTCCTGAACCACGAGGGAGGTCCCGAAGAGGAAGAAGATGAGGAGGAGAACGCACTGGATATTGCACGGGGGAACTTTGTGCAGGATCACGTTCAAGGCACCGGCGATGCACGGAAAATGTCTGTGATACTAAGAGCAAACGATGAGAAAATCTCCTCGTGCAAGGTGGGCACGAGAGCCTTGCTCAAGCCCAAGGGGCAGCGATGGGGTTAGCACAGAAGCGAAAGCTCCCAGTGAGCATTTAGTTGCTACAGTTAATTTTATTTAAATAGATAAAGTCGGATTCTCACCTGCAGTAAATTGGAGTCCCTTGCACTGTCCCTTGTGGATTAAGTGGATTTTTCCACCCCACCTTTGAGGGCAGCTTGGCACGGGGCTGCAGGGAGTAGATGGGGGATCTAATCTCATCTCATTGCCTAATTTATACTCACGGCACTGTGATTAATGCAGGAGCAGTGAGATAAGACCAGGTCCATCTCCTGCAGGATCTGCAAGGCTCCGAGGAAAGGGGCGAGGAGCACAGGGTAGGTGTGCAAAACCCCATTGCCTTCCTCAAAACACCTCTGCAGGGACAGGAATCCTCCTCTTGGAATGGCCAT